>JAANIC010005007.1:626386-644199 GCA_017607545.1 Acromyrmex charruanus | reverse complement strand
TATCTCTATCTCACACACACACACACACACACACACACACACACACACACACACACACACACACACACACATATATATATATATATATATGCCAATTAGAATTCAGGTTGACTGATAATCAACTAATATTAACGTATAAAATTACGTAGGAGGAACGTTTATCTTTTTGTAAATGTTACTTTGCGTTATATATAGAAGAAAGGCCCCTATTATGAGATATCGAGTTCATTTTGGGTAAATGCTAGAAGTATATGGACATAATATAAAAAAATATTAGGTCATTTTGAAGGAAATTTAATAAGCTTTAAGATAATGTTATATAAAATTTAATTCTAATTTCATTTTTTTTTTAATCAAAGTAATGTAAAAAATGAGTAAATCGCTAAGTCAAAAAATTGTGCTCTTAATATAAGATGCCTCGAGAAATAGTAAAACGCAAAGTATATGAGTATTGCAATTAAAAAACTGTATTTAATACTTTTTAAATACAAATAAATAGCCTGTGTGCGTGAAAAATGAGCACGCGATTTCGAGACACTGGTAGTGTCTCGGCGCTAGGCTATGGCGCGAGACACGAAAGTTCCTCCTTTACGCGAACTGGCGAGTTGCGTCAGATTGAGGTTATCGGAAACTCAAAGAGCTGAACCAATCAAGTTCCAAGTGTGCTCAATCGATTGCAATCGCTCGAAATATATAATGAAAGTGTTTTTATTTTTTCTGTGCGTACTCTACAAGCGGAGATATCGCGACGCAAAGTTCCGAACTGCCACTTTTTCAGATTAAGATATGTCGTCATCGTCGACCGCATTCCACACATTCCTTTCGTGTCCTTCTGATATTTTTCTAGCAAGGAGCGCCAGTGATATACATGATCAGTGAGTGCTGCGATCTGAAGACATCTAGAGACACGACAGTGTCGCGGCGCTAAGCATGGCGTGAGTCTGTACTACGATAGTCTTAGTCGGTTTTTTCAAAACAGGATCGGTAAAGTCAATATAATAAATAAACACGCTGATAATTGCTAAAAAATAAGAAATATAATTTAAAAAGAGATTTATTCGATCTTGTTCTAAACTTGTTGTAAACTCTTATTGTAAATCTTGTTGTAAACTCCATTTGTTTATAATTTAATATTTAACAAAAGGAGATTAAATAGAAATGAAATTATTCACTGCTATTTGTTAACTGAGTTAGGAAATAATAATGAAAAACCGATTTATTTATTTATAATTCTATTTATTTATAATTAATATTTAACAAAAGATCACGGAAATGGAATTATACATTGGTATTTATTAATTAAGCTAAGAAATGATAATGACACAGCAATTTATTCAATAAATGATCTTCATTTGTGTGTGTGTTTAACAAAAGGAGATTGGATGAAAACAAAATTATGCCGGTAATTGTTAACCTAGCTATTTTATAAACAAATAGAAATAAATCACTTTTTCATTATCATTTCGCAGCTTAGTTAACAAACCAGCGTGTAATTTCGTTTCCATCTCCTTTTGTTAAATATTGAGTTATTGAGTTATAAAAAAATGGAGATCGAGGCCGAATAAATCGTCATCATCTTTTGACTTAGCTAACAAATATAATGTATAATTACATTTCTATTCGATCTCCTTCTATTAAATAATAAGTTATAAACAAATGGAGATAGAGATCGAACAAATAGCTTTGTCATTATCATTTCCTAACTTAGTTAACGATATGGTATTTACTGCGTTGGTGATATCATTTTACTTATTTCACATTTGTTACTGGCACTGTGATTGTTCATTTAATTCTTTATTCAATATTTAATTTAAGACATAAATTATAAAGATTAGAAAGAAAAACTAATTGTAAGATGCATTGTAAAGTATGTCAGACAAGGAAAGATTGAGGGTTTCACCAACACTGATCAAGCTTAATCGTAATTAACTGTTGAGCGCAATTGGTCGATTCTACTAAAGCAAAGGCGATTGGTCAACGGCCGATTAAACTAATTGGCGTTGATGAAATTGGCCCTGAGTATGCTAACTTCTCGAAATATATCTCGCGTTTCATAGTTGGCAGCCTTTGTCTCTTATGCGACATAAAGGTGCCTTTTTATACTGACACTCGATGCTCATTTTCAGCGTCAAAATCAAATGACGTTTGATATTCGTCAATTTCTATCCTTAAGCCCAATGTTTACGATGCTAAAAGTCAGTTTCATCAATATCAGTTAGCTTAATCGGCCGTTGACCGATCAATCGCATTTGCTGTTTAGTAGAATCGATCAATTGCGGTTGACAGTTAATCACGATTAAGCTTGATCGGCATTGGTGAAACGGTCCTAGAAATCGGTCCGAGATCTCGGACAGAGAAGGAATTAATAAATCATTTGATCACATGACCATTGTGATTGGTCAATTCTTTCTTCATCCGAGGTTTCGGACCGATTTTTAGCATCGTGGACACAAGGCTATAAAGAGAGACGGCGGAGATTTAGAGAGCGATATCGTCCAACTGAACACATCACACACATGGACGGTATTCATAGACGGACCTTATATTTAATCTTAAGGCTTCTGACTACTCAGCCAAGAACACGGCATTGACAGTGGCGACACAGAATCAGACGGCGGTCTGGCGAAACATTAGCACACACTTAAGCACGAGACCATGTCCGTGTGCTCGCCTGCGGCGCGCTGAGAATGAACGAGACAGCGAACTCCTTCTCAAACTAATCACTTGTTTCAAGCGACTGAAAATCTTTCTCGGCAATCTCGGCTGCTCGGCCCTAAGCATCAATAAGGGGCGGGGAGCATTCTAAACAACATGTAAGTTTTAATAAATTGTAGTAATAATGTACTCTTCCCATTAATCCAGAACAGTATAAATCATGTTAAAACGCAACAGTTTACTAGATATCTAATTGTTTACGATTTTTCATGTTCGTTATATAGTATACCTCTTCTTCATAAACTCGAGCAAGAAGTTCAGTAGAAGTAGAATTTTACCGGAAAAAAATTATAACCAGCATTTCTCTTCATGAAAGTCTCGAAAGGTCATCAGAAAAGAAATACGTATGTTTGAGACTCGAGGTTTGCAAAGAAAGTATGCGAAAAAAAAGTAGAATAGTTGCAAAAAGCACGTTTTTCGCTTATAAAAGGAAAGATATTGATTATATGGAAAAAAATTCGGTATAAAAAATGTAGATATTAGAAATACCTACAAAATGAGACATGGAATATTAAAATCGATCTATAGATCAGTAGAAAAAAAAATAAAAAACACCGAAAAAGGCCCTTTTTTCACTCGCTCTGTGTTCATTGAGATTTAAACGCAAAGCTTTGAAATTCTCATAAAATGTAGCCCTCGTAATGACGAACAAATCTAGCCCTAAACAAGCCTGAAATGTTCATTAATTTTTGCAAAAAGCTATTTGTTCACTAAAAACCTATCTGCGGAAAACTTAATTTTTTCATATTTGAGCAGTCGCACAGCAATTTACAGGGATTTTGCTTCTTCAAAAGTTGTACTACCACGTATACTTAATAACAAAACGATTTTTTTGCAGTTAAACTATTATAAAACGACTTTAAAAAGTGGGTATCTTTTTCTGTGTTAAAGAACGGAAATAATTTCGTTAATATGCATCATATAGCCGTATGAAAAATCTGACATTTTTCTACGAATCTAAAAAAAAAGATTATCCTCCGATTATTAGGAGCCGAGATAACAATTTTTTTTCAAAAAATCACTGTGGCTGTGGTTTTTAAGATTAAGAGTTCGGTCTGGCACCAATTTGTCAAGGAAGAATTGAATTTACTGTTGAAAAATTTCTCGAATGTTTTGCTGCCAAAAAGTTTATTTAAAACCATCGGAAAGTTGAAAAACCCGAGCGAAGCAGTGCACCGGGCGGAGTGAGGGAAGCAGGGTTGATAAAAAACGTGTTTAAAAAAAAAATAAAACATTCAGTTTTTTTTGTTTAAAACATGTTTTTAATGTTTTGTTTATGTTTTAAACAGCTTTAGAAAAAAATTGCTAAAAACAAAAAGAACATCTTTTAAACATATATTTATTATATTTTATTAAAACGCATTTTTACTTTTAAGTATTTTGAAACGTTTCTGAAGTACATTTTAGCATTTAATTACACTTACTTCCTCATTTTTCTTAAATTTGAGTGTATTATCACATAAGTATATTTGAATGTGTTGTTTGCTATTTATGCAGCTATAATACATATATTTGTATTATTGAGCAACAGGAGATACAAGTTCAACAGAGGTCACCACTACATATTCACCGCTATCGATGTATTGAGCAAATACGCGTGGGCCGTACCACTCAAGAGCAAGCGAGACGGCTAACGCTATCGCTGAGATCGAGAGAGTAGAAGATGTCCGAAAAATTTACAAACGGATATGGGGAAAAAGTTTTACAACACCGATGTGCAGAAAATCTTGAAAAAGCACGACATTAATCACTATTCCACGTATTCGACGTTGAAAGCGTCAGTGGTTGAGCGGTTCAATCGCACGCTCAAGAACATATGGAAGATGTTTACGCTTAACGGCAATTACAAGTGGGTCGACGAGCTGCCGCGTCTCGTGTCAGATTACGCGCGCAAGCATCGCACCATCGGCATGCGACCCGCCGAAGTAACTCCCGCGCCAAAAGACTCTTGGACACGGTGTACAGCGTAATAAAGATCGCGGGTCCTGCAAAATTCAAAGTAGGCGATTCAGTACGCGTGAGCAAGTACAAGACGATTTTTGAGAAGAGTTACACGCTAAATTGGACCACCGAGGTGCTTACGATCGTTAAGGTGCAGCATACCAATCCTGTAACCTATTTACTGGAGGATTATCGCGGAAAATCCGTCACTGGAGCATTCTACGAGTACGAGTTGCATCGCGTTACTCATCCGGACGTGTATCTCGTTGAGAAAGTACTGCGCAGGAAGGGAAATAAGGTGTACGTCAAGTGGCTGGAATTCGATGGATCGCACAATTCATGGATACACAAAAACAATGTTATTTGATAAAATTTTGATTCATATATTTTATTTCTACATATAAAAAATATATCAATATAAGTATATAAACGTATACTTTTTATTACTTCCCATTCATCTTCGTTTTGCAGTATACAAATATAAAATACGTATATAAATGTATGATACATGAAATGAAAATAATAGTACGAGTAATACATAAATGGTACTACATAAAACATAATAGTAATACTTATATAAATGTAAAAAAAATGCATTACGTGTAAATTATAATGATAATAGTACATAATAGTAACATGTACACTGTATGAAAATATTTAAAAATATAGAAAAAACATACACAAAGTACAAATTAAGATAATACATAAAGCATAATAATACATATATACTGTATGAAAATATAATAGTAATATTAATGTTGACACACACACACACACACACACACACACACACACACACACACACACACACACACACACACACACACACACACACACACACACATATATTACAAAGATATCCGCCAATGCATCCACGGTAACGTCTCCGTCGAGTCCGGTACGACGTATCGTTTATCATCGTATGGACTCAGAGCGATTTTCGATTTGGATATCGTGTACACATCATGCAGTTTAGATCGTATACACGATTGACGACGAATCATTTCGATCTCTTCGTTCAAACACCGCGTGTAATCGTCGAACGTTATCGTTCGCGCTACGACGTTACTCTTTACGCCTTTCGCTTTTTTAGTTTCTCTCTTGCCGTCCACCCTCACCGCGTACATCTTCACTCTGAGACCAACCAATTCGGTCATTATCACATCGTTATTTTCGTCCTTCATCAGACCGCGTACTTTTTTGTTCGCGAGAGGCATATCGTACGCGATGTCCATCGGATAATCGCTCGTGTCGATATCTCGTTTCATAGTCTCGTAAACGCACTCAACGCTGTATACAAGACTATCCGTGTCGGTGTACATAATTTTACATTTGTCGCGAAACAGTGGTAATATATACTCATGATGAAATTCGTACAAGCAGACTTTCGATATGTCGTATACACATACCCACGTAAATCGGCTTGTTGAACTTCATCTTGAGTTTGCGCAGTTTGACGGCGATCAAATTTTCCGCAAAGATGCTACGGCTGTGGAAATTCGGTTTCGCGATCATTATCTCCGCGCCGTATCGTCCGTCCCATTTTGTTAATAATTTTACGTCAACGTGATTGCGCACATTCTCCATAGTTTTACCAAATTTGTGTTGATCAATATAATCGCGAAGCCATAGAGATTGCGCGAATTGTAGTACTCGATGAATCTTTGTTACGCGAAGACCGTGACAAGTACATTGCTGCAGGTTGCGGTAGTGGATGACGTAACGCTATTTATCGTACAGCGTCGCTAGAAGTTTAGCCTCGCGCTGGACAGGCGGCTTATCGCGCGTCGGACAGAACGGCAGGTCAGTGTGTTGGTCGTGTAGATGTTGTGGATACTCGAGATCGACTTCGAGAATGTAACCGGTGGGTGAATCCAGAGCGATCGCATTCACGTCAAAGTTCGCAGCGTCTTCGACCCTTCGAAATTCGGCGTATGGCAATGGTTGACACATCGCCCACCGTATAAATTGTTAACATCGTAGTACATCAAGTACGACGACGGTTTCGATACGTCGTACGAACGCATGTACTTATTATTAGCCTGCGCGTATCTGCTTGAACATCGACTGAGACCGCCGCGCTCGATGAACATGATCATATCGATGTGAGTAACTCAAATCTTATACTTATATGTTTTCGCGTCCCACGTGAAACCAGACAATGTATAGTAATGCGCGGGAGACCGTAACTCGTGACATAACTTTCGCGGAAATTTTCCAAAATGTCGGCCAATAACAAGACATTGGTTTTCAAGTACAGATCATTGTACTCGCCAAGCGTTTGAATGGAGAATCGCTTCCAGACGTTCGCGACGTGAGCGTAATCGCTCTCAGATACTGTACCGTTAACAAACTGAAAAATGATTCGCACGGTGGTAAGCGCGTTTCCTGCAATTTTTCAACGCAGTTAACGTACTCGTACGGAAAGATACCTTTACGAGTCAGTAATTCATCCGATAGTGTTGAAAATTTGGAACGTACGATTTTTAATTTGTTTTTGCTTAGAAACGACGCCAATTTATCGAGGCTTGCATTTAGAAATTTAAAAAAATCGATGAACCGTAATTTTATGCATTTTCGCGAGTCTGCTCTCTCGGCGGTATCTTGAACATGTTTAGTGAACGAAATATATTTTTCTTTGGTTATCGGTAACACATTTACATGTCGTTCGTACACGGTAGCAATTTCTTTAATTATAAAATGTGCCCGATAAATTATGAAAAACGATCGCAATATAAAACGAATTTTTATAATTTGCAATTTGCATGCACTGGGCCACGGAATCTACCGGTGAGATGACAATGATCGCGGATCCGCGTATCATCCGGCGCGAACGGTTTCTCGCAAATATGACAATGCGTCGCGCTACGGTACACCTCCAATTGTTCTTTCGACAACGTTTCCATGGGTATGTTGGCGGATACGATATTTTTCACTCGATGTGCCAAATCATTGAGTTGTCGCGTGAACTACGCTATACACGACGGCTTCATCACGACGGAATCGATATGACGATAACGTCGTTGTATGAACATTGCACGTAGTATTCTATACTAAATACCTCGTGCCGATACGTGTACAACGACGCATTTTCCCTGTCAAGTTCCATCTTCCGTAGAACGCACTCCAAGTCAGCATAGACGATGAATGGGGCGCGCTGCTTATTGCAGTGGTTTTCAAATTCGAGCCACTTGTCGTCCACGCTCGGCAGTCGGATAGCGGAGTCGTTGATCTTCTCGCAGTTCATTGTGTGCGACTGCAATTTTTCGTTCGTACTGAAGCAGTGCAAGTATCTGAAAAAAAACAAAAAAATTATAACTATTACCATTATTTTATTAGTAAGACGGAAAATTATAATAATTTTTCATGTATACTTACCGATCGCAGAAAAATTTCTTGTTCTTTTTCCCATTAATCTGCGAACTCACGAGACGGGATAGATTTTTTATTCACGCAAAATGTCCAACACTGTCGTTGTGTGAATCTTGCACGTACAGCACGTGTTTCTCCTTCTTTTCATTGATGAATCGCAGAGGAAGGACCTGTTTATTCTCGATGCCGTACACGTTGATCGACATCGCGTTCAACCGTTCGAATTTAGAAATGTCTTTTAAAGTCATTGGAAACTCAATGTTTGCGAGATTCAATACTGTCGTATAATGCGGATACGACGATTCCCAATCCGTATACTTTTCAGCCGGGTACAGCGCGGCGATCACAAATCACGCGAAGCACGCATTGTCCGTCGTACGCACACTGATCACCGCTCGTTTCGTCGCTATTTCCCATGGCACTTTGATATGACATCCCGCGCGCATGGGATTTAATTTGTTCACATTGATAATCAAATTTACTATACGTGACAATGCCCATCCACTGTCGCGTTCCTGGAACTCTTCGAGCGATGCTAGGATAGGCTCGATGACACTGCTCGTACCACTCGCGCAAATCGGTGTATCGGTATATCTCGCTGTTCTTTGTAATTATGTTCTTATGAGCACGTTTATCCTTCGTCGCGAACTCACGGTTGAACATGGTGTTCACTTTTACGCTACCGTGTCTTTCTACAGCGTCTCGCACACGCTCCAACATTATTTCTCTCACGTCTTCCAAAAACCGCCGGGGCTCAATATGATTACAGTTTATCACAGCACCTGTCGATATACGGCTTTCAAACGCGGCATCGCTCTCTCGCCAGACGAGAGATCTTTCGTCGTGACTCGCGTACTCGCCACTCGCGTACTCGCCACCAACGTGCACAAAACGTCGTTCCAATTGCTACCATTTGCACCTGCGAATCGCGCGATCATCACCACCATGGATTTTCTGTGTTTAACGGCGAGACGCGGACGCTTGGCACGACAAAGTTTTTCAGCCGCTCGATGCACTCGTCGCATTGTTGCAACCACGCGAAATACTCTACCAGAATAGCGACCTTGGCCGCACTGTTTCAACAATTCGCATACCATTCGCTCATGATTTTCCATGTCCTTTTTTTTTACAGTCTTTAGATCACGTCACACTTTTCTACGGAGCACTTGCACGTGACTCGTTCACGTTGCAGCACCGTGACATATCTAAAATGTTATAATGTTCTAACACTTTTTCATTATATTTGTTTGCGAAAGTGCACTATTCACACTCAAAACATTGATCGTCGCATCTATCGAAAAATAGTTTTAGCGCAAGATCGCGATCACGAAACTCCATCCATGTATTGTCGATAATCAACAGTTCGACGCATTTTTTATTACCCGCGGGAATCTTAATGCATATGCACCAACCTTGGCTCTTATCTGCGATTTTCTTCGCCCAATAATAATCGTCATTTATTACATTAACATTTCTATTCCACCAATGTCTCTTTTCATATTCATCATCCTCGTAACATTTGTCTCGTAACCGTGGGTACTTTCTATCGCGCTAGTAAAGACCAGTTAGAAACAGGCTCTCTAATAACTATTCCATGTTTCTCACCACGTATATCTAATTCGCGATCGCGTATAAATTGCACCGGCGATATTCGCGCACCTGTGTCTCTTTTTTGCAGATTACCGAAAACATATAGAACATCGTCTACATTATAATCTTCCCACATATTTCCCAGTATAGTGTTTCGCTCACAATACTATTCGCAATAGTTTTTTCAATGTGTGCAGTGTGGGCACTTGTTGCACGGAAATATAATGTATGTGGGCACTCTACAATTCGTGCAAGACCGACCGCTTAGCGCATTAATATAATCGATATCGTGCTTCCTTACGAGATACAATCCTGCGATATCAGTATCAGCCAAACGGATCATGCATGCTGCACATACACTTAAAGCACCACCCGTCATATAATAACAATGGATTATGCAGTGTTTAGTACGACCGTTCAGTGCACGGATTTCTAAAGACGGCACAAATCTTTCTACATAATCTGTATCACGTTCGCTCAAATCGCTAGCATAACCAGCGTCGTCTAATAATATTTCTTCGTCGAATCGATTTCTTGGTCCATTATTTCTTCGAAATTCACTTCTTCGAGAACTTCGAATACTTCGTCTCTGATATTTGCGAACTGTTCCGGATCCACGTTTCGAATATACTCAACTACGTTGGCTATGTTCGCACGATGGTTAGCCATACTTATGCTTATCGTCAATAACTGAAGCGACCGATTCGTTCGTTTTTTCCAAGACACCAACTATGGTGTCGAGCACTTATGACCTATTATATATATTTTTTATTACGTCCAGGGGACTCCAAGATTTCTTTGTTACGTGAAAATTTCAACAAAACAATCGTTAGTACAAGGCGCGAACATAAAACTCGAGCTTTAACGGTCACCGATCGGCGAGCGTGATAATATTCAAGAAACATATGAGAAAATCTTCCCAACGATACTGGAAACATAAACAAATAAACAAAAACATAGATCTTCAGAATCGCCAGATCCACGGCAATAAAATTTACGACAAAAGTTACAAACTATGTAGAGAAAATCCTATTTATACACGATCGATTCAGTAAGTACAAAATCTAAATGTGGATCCTGTGTAAATAAAGATACTCATACTTCCAAACGTGTAAAAGCAAGTTGAAGGGCGTTTTCTCGTCAACAACAGGAAGTTGATAAAATGAGGAATCACAAAGCGTAGCTTTTAATTTTTTAGATTGTCGATCGTAAAATTTAAATAAATATTTTCTAGACGAGAGAACGCATGTTTAAGTAGTAAAACAAAAATCGATGACAAAAAGGGTACGACTTGAAGTACTCGCCTTTATGCGAATACTTGCACATCCTGTCTTCTATTTACTGCAGAAGAGTTATATTTTTTGTTTAGCAGCCGAAAAATATCGGCGTTTCTATTAACGCGTGGCGACATATTACCGATCTGATAGTATATATAAACAGTATATAGCTTTTTTTATTCAATCGTAAATATTAGTTACGAGCGATAAGACATGGATCGAGTAAAAGAATATATACGTCGAAAATCGATCGAGCGCAAGGGGTACCGTTCCTTGTCACCAGGTTTGTCAAGTCCACCACCATCGAGGGAAAAAGCGAGATATTGGGAATGTCCTGATGAAAATGCATCAAAATCGTGTTGCTCACCATTAACATCATCAATGTCATCAAAATATAAGTCATATCGTATTTAGAGTGACTAGTATTAATGCATTTTATTCTCTGCTAAAAAAGCGAATAGTGGTTAAAAAATTTTTTTCCTTCTCTTTTTCCAGAAAGCGCTGCTAGCGATGTTCGAGCCACCGATCGCATTCGAACGCTGCGAACTATTAGCTTTAGTTTTTAATAAGTACGAAAACCGGTGTAATAAGATGTGAATAAAAAATTTTTATTCGCATTATTATATATGTATTGTCTTTTACTTCCCATCCTTTGCCTCCCCATCCTGACGCGCCAGGAAAAAACTGTATTGAAAAAAATGTGTCGAAAAAAAAAGGATACTTGTACTCTATTGATTCATCCATCCTTTCTCTAACATGATCTTAAGTGTTTCATATGCAGCGCAAATGTTTCCTAGATAGCCTCGCTATGACAAAGGATGCTTCTCAGCGTCAGTCTTTGCTGAATCCGCGTGCGAGTCTAACAGAAGAATTTAATATATAACGTGAGTGATTTTTTCCCCATTTGTATCAAATATTTTAGTGATTTTGCGCTTCTAACGTCTTTTTACTTTTCTTTTTTTTCAGTACCTTATGGTCGATAACGAGCCGCAAGTTCGGCTACAGTTGCGAAACGAAGTGGGGGGGTGCAAATTATCCCCTCAGTAAGTACAAATAGATTTATTTTCTAATTTATTTTTTTTATAATACTTCTTTTAAATTCATTTTGTCCATTTTTCAGAGTGTGCTTCGTTATTATGTTCAAACAAGAGGATTTATAAATATAGTCACGTGGCAAATGGTACGAGCTGACAGACAGCGGGACCGGGAGGAACAAATTGATATATGGGAGAAAAGTGACTTCTTCCTAGCCGAACTGTTCGGCCTCTGACCGTACGATCCGGAGCCGGAAGATTGGAATTGTAAGTATCATAAATTTATATTATATGCGAATTTCTCTTCTTATATGTTGCATGCTAATGTAACGCTTTTGTTTTACAGAAACGATGGCGGCTCACCATATATTTAAAAATTTTTTAATTTTCATTTTTAATTTTTATTTTTTATTATAATTAAAATTTTTATTTTTTATTAAAAAAATTTTTTTTTTAATTAAAATTTTTTATTTTAATAAAATTTTTATGTAGCGTGAAAAAATATATGTAAATTATATTACTCAGATTTTGCATTTATTTGTTTCCTTCTTATTTCCGCGCTGCTAAATTACGCGCGTCGACAGCATCTTGGCACTCAACGGTCATGTCACGATATTAAGCGTATTAAGCGTTCTCTTTTTAAATAAAAACGTATGATAAATATGTTTGCGTGCAAGAAGATATAACGAGAGTGACAATGCGGCGGCGGCGGGAAAGATGAAACATAAGAGAAAGAGAGATGGTAGGTATATGCGATAAGTGTATGCAAGCCTTTATTACCGATGCATTTTTGGAGAGAGAGGCAGGTGATGACAAAAATAAGGACCGGGGTCCTATGTTTACGTAACATCAATAGCGCCGGAACCTTTTCCCCCTCCTTCCCCGCGTTATGAGTACCTCCCGCGCCCCGCGCTCCCCTCTAGCCCCATGGGTTAGAACCCGCCTAGTATTACTACTTTATTTCGTATACGTACATTTTTTTATACCGATATTTTTTTTCTTACAATCAATATCTTTCGTTTTATAATTGAAAAACGCTTTTTGCAACTATTCGATTTTTTTTCGCATATTTTCTTCACAAGTCTCGAGTTTCGAACGTACGCATTTCTTTTCTGATGGTCTTTCGAGACTTTCTTTTTTGAAAAGAAATACTGGCTTATAATTTTTTTCCGATAAAATTCTGCTTCTATTGAACTGTTCTTGCTACTCGAGTTTATAAAGGAGAGGTATACTATATAACGCGCATGAAAATCGTAAACAATTAAATATCTCGTAAACTGTTGCGTTTTAACATAATTTATACTATTCTGGATAGGGGAGGGGGGTAATATACTATTACTACAATTTATTAAAACTTATATGTTATTTTGGATGTCCCCCGTCCCTTATTGATGTCTAGGACCTCCGAGCGGCCGAGATTACCGAAAAAGCATTTTCGGTCGCTTGAAACAAGCTACTAGTGGGAGAAGGAGCTCGCTGTCTCGTTCACTCTCGGCGCGCCGCAGGCAAGCACACGAACATGGGCTTGTTTGTTACAACGCCGCACCACGATAAATGGCTGAACTTATAGGCGTGGAAAAGTGTTTTGATGACGAAATTCATTGCGTACCATTTCGTTATTATTTGCCTATTTGTAAAAATGTGACTTGTCTCTTACTTATCAAAGTCGTAATTATCGATGAAAATTAAAGTTATCTTGGAATTTTATATGTAAAAGCGTATATTTTACTCGTTTCAACAGCTGTCGGACCGTATGTTTCTGCCCGAATATAGGCTCACTTTACGTGCCTTTTACGACCATTTACTGACTGTCAAGGGAGGAAAGAACAGTATTCATCGATTTTTACAAGTGTTTTAAAGTGTCTCGTCATTTCATCCAAATTGTCTTTATTTAAAAATGGCGCGCAACATAAGTTAACGTGTCATTCTTCACTTCTGACGTCACGATTCCAACATGGCTGCCGCGACTAGTCAGGAGCCTTAAGTATAGTCTTAAGATATAATGAATCAATTAGAAAACCGCATTAGCGACTTAAAGCCGGTTCTACATTAGTTGCAAGCTAATCGCAAGTTTGTTGCGACAGCCAATCTGAAGCTTGTATTTTGAAATTAACGTTTCATGTGGCAACAAACTTGCGATCAGCTTGCAACTAATGTAGAACCAGCTTAAGACGGTTAAAATAAGAATTGACTATGAATACCGGCCCATGAGAAAGTGGCAAATTGCATCACGTGAATGACAGCATCCAATCAAGACGGGGATCAGTGACATGATTAGTTTTCTCCAATTTCTTCTATTATACTTTCACGCCTGTGGAGCTTTGATAACTGCGCTCAATCAGAGGATCAGAGGAGACGAGTCACATGATGCAGTTTGTTCTCTCTCTTTCAGATTCTCTAGTCGCCATTCTCTTTACTTTCTCTCCAACCATTTACTTTCCTCTCCGACCTTACGTGTTTTTCGTGGGAGGGAATTAAACTTTTGGATTTTTGAATTTTGGAAAGTGTGACCGGCTTCAAACGCGCATTTACAATAATAAGTATATTATATGTGTTTTTACATGAAAAATTTTTCTACTTAAATTAAATTTTTTCATTTTATACGGTTAATTCTTTAATTTTTTGTGATAATGTTTTGTATATTATTTTGAAGGAGAATTAAATAACCACTACTTTAGTTGGATAACGTGGAAGAGAAAATGTCTTTAAATGAATTGTGGTATAATAATTTCATTTAAGAGGAATTTAAACCATTTGGAATAGGAAGATCCTTCAATAAGATACGTATACCTATGTTTCATTGTATAAAGATAATACTATTTGGATTAAATAATAAAGATAATATGGGTATGATAGTACTTGGGTTTTATTTTTTATTTTGATAGTAAAATTTAACTTGGCGCCACAATTGTTGATATCAAATTTTTTATACAAATGTTACATATCATTAGATTAATATTCATTATTTATTTAATTTGGCATGGTGTAAAGAAATGAGATTTAACTTGGCGCAGTTCTTGATATCAAATTCTTTATAGAAATGATACGCATCATTAAAGTTAATATTATTTATTTAATTTGGTATCCGAATTACATGGAATTTAACTTGGCGCCAATTTTGTTGATATCAAATCTTTTATACGAATGATACATGTCATTAGAGTTAGTAAAGTTAGTTAAGTAAATAACAAGAGATAATATAATTTGTGTTTTACTTTTTAATTTGACAGAATTTAACTTGATTGGTTAAGACTGTAGCATCTGGGTTTTAATTTTTCATTTGATACATTAATTTTTTTCGAAGAGTAATAATTTTTGACAGAATTAAAATTGCCATTACTTAGTTGGAATAAGAAGATCTTCAATAAGAATATCCTTGAAAAAAAAATTAAACTACTATTAATTGGGTTGGATACTTAGTTATTATGTACAAAGGACTGGTTTCATCAACTCGATTAAGCCGAATCGGTAATTAACTATCAACCATAAGTGGTCAATTCTACTAAACAGCAAACACGATGAAATTGGTTCAAATGATTCTTTACGAAAAGTATGTACTCTTAGCGTTTTTTTTTACCTTTTTTTAAAAAGTAAGTTATATAAATAACAAGAGACATTTATGTTTTTAATAGATTATATCCAGAACTTGTCTTTAGGTAGTTGGAATCGCAGAAATAGGCTCGACGTCCATTCCAGTTGTCCTTTTTATTATTATAAGTAGTAAAGATAGCCCGGTTTTTTCTAATTCGGGAGCTCCGAGGGGGAGGTGTGGGACGGGGGTGTCCGCGGGGAAGGGAGTGGGTGACATCACAGGGGGAGGGAGAGGGAGATAACGTCACAGGAAGTGACATCACAAGGCAATGGAGATGACATCGCAAAGATTGACGTCACAGGGATGACGTTGCGGGGTGGGGGAGGATGATGCCGGGAACGAAGATGCCAATGGACGCAGGATGTGCGGGGAAATTACGTCGCGGGAAATTACATAGCACGGGATGTGCGGAAAATTACGTTCGTGTCGCGGCGATGATGTCACGCGGGGTCAGTGGCTGTCGGCGAAGTCCGTTGCCGCCGCCGCCGCCGTCGCCACCGCCGCACAGTGGGCTAAAACAATAACAGTAGTAAAACCCAGACATAGGACTCTAATTATCGTGAAACCTCATTTTCCTTACTTAAAAGTGAAGACAGGAAGTTTTTAGGATTACTAGTAGACATACTAGGCCGGTTCTGGATCAATTCATGTTAGTGCGTATACGTATAGTGTGTATACGCGATGCGTGCGTGCGCGCGTGCGTGCGTGGGGTCGAGGTCACTGGGCGAGGGGACCGCGGAAGGGAGACAGGACTCACCATGTTATTCTCTCTCTTCCACCCGTTATAAAGTGCAATTCTCTCCCTTCTACTCATTGCGGCCCTATATATGCTCTCTCTCTTCCTCCCATTGCAGTCCCATACCTACCACATTATTCGCGCGCTCTCTTTCTCCCAGTTGCAGTTCTATACCTACCTACCATCTTCCTTATGCTCTCTCGCTTCCTCTCGTTGCAGTCCCATACCTATCATATTATTCGCGCTCTCTCTTCTTCCCTCGATGTATTCTCCCCCTTGTTGTTCTCGATTTTATTAAGATGAGTATTCATTTAATGATTTTTAAATAATATGACTTAGCGTCTTGTCATAATATTTCTTTTTAATTTTTAATGAGCGCCTTATCAACTAATATACGGAGTATGACGAAGAAATGGTGTAGGGACAAAGGAATAAATAATTTTTAAACGCAGTAATATTTATTAAAATATATCTTAAAGACAACGTGGTTATAATATTAAAATATATAAAAAGAAGAGCATAAGAAACCACGGCACAAGTTATAGTTTGTGAATTAATTTATTATTACATTGATTAAAACATTAGACGTTTCGGTCACAATCTGGCCATCTTCAGTAATGAAATAATGTTCTTAAAACGCAGTATCAGTTCATATTAAATTCAACAGTCCGGTGTTATAATTGGATATACATGTTCTCTTCTATGTGACGATGCTTCATACAATGATATGCAACGCTAATTGTCATATGTAGAACAAGAATTTCCAGATTCTAATTTAAATAAAATTGTACAAAATTAATATCTTCTAGTCGGAATATAAAGAATGAAATCATTACCTGTTTTACAGCAAAAAACTAAACGATGAATCACCAGTACCACTTTCGCACAATTAGAATTTAGTCTTGACATTGTGTGTTATTATTTGTCTTATCACGTATTTTACCGCTATTTATATATCTGAGTCAAAAGTTTAGAAAGTTCTAGAATTGTTTATTACAGAAAGAGAGATCCTTCTTAAGAAGAGGAAAATAAACGTCAGGCAAACCTTCCGTGTCACTTTGTTTATTGATACCTATTGTTTGTCTTTTTATATGTATCATTTCCGAAATTCTTCGTTTCATTAAAGATTGTTCTGTATCTAAAATTTTTATATTATCCCAATCTAATTCATGCATCTCATTTATGGGCTCTGATATGAGTAATGATACTTCTCGTGCACCTTCAAAACAAAAAACTATTTCAACAAAAATTAATTCTAATACAATGAATTCTAATATAACGCATTCATCGTATAACATTAATATTACTCCGGATAGTTTTGATGAATTATTTGACATAAGGAATATTAACAAACAATGGCTGATAAATTTAAGTAATGCAAAAATTTCTGACGAAGCTATAGCCATATTACAATTAGGTCAATATTTTAATTTACCTAATAACGCGATTAGCAAGGACGGTATTACACATGAATTCATTAAACACATAGAATATAATCTTTTTGGAGCGGACGATGAAATGCGTAATAATGTGAGGAACGAAACTGTACAAATTCT
>JAANIC010005007.1:563085-624048 GCA_017607545.1 Acromyrmex charruanus | reverse complement strand
ATTATATTTATATTTATAAATATAATATTTTAAATACCATATTTTAAATATAATAATGAAAATAAGATTCTTACCGTTAATCCCGCATTTTCTCGGGCTCATCAACTTCATATGGATGATAAGTAGTAGAAATCAAATATGTCAAAAGGTACCCAATTTAAGTTATCTTCTGGGTACTCCTTCCAGAGTAGGCTCCTTCCAGAGTAGGTTAAGTGCCGAAAAGTCTCGCTAACCGAACACTTCGCCAATGATCTATGTTAATGAATCTTCGGATCTTTATGTCCCTTTATGTACGCTAAATATTCTGATAAAAATAAATATATATACCATTAATAAAAAAAAATTACATTTATATAAAAAAATGGTGTACGTAAGGGCGCAATTTTACTCACCAAAAGCACTATTTGTATCCCTAATTCATTTTTTATGTTTATCCGTTCAACAGGTTCATTATCAACCATTAGCACCTAAAAAAAATCATTAAAAAATTATATTAAAAGAAAAAAAATCACACTGAAAAAAATCACACATATATCTAAGACTCACCCCCCGAACCGAATATTTGTATGTAATTTCTAATGTCTCTTGTAAGTTGCATATTTTTCACAACATATATATTGTAATTTCACAGTGCTGCAGCGATAGAATCTTCTGACATACTGACACACTGACCGACTGATTAAGGTTGCACGAGAAAATGTAAGTATATAGCAAAAAAATTGTACGTGATCTAAATGACTTAGATGCATTGGAAGACCTGTTTTATTGCATCGACCCAAGATTTGTTTACCCATATTCAAAGGGTTTTTAGTTGATTTAATCGAAATAGTCTGTTCCTGGATATCTGATATTTTTCGAAAAGAATTCTTAGCATTGCCTTTTGGTCAAAAGTATATAAAAAAAGTATCACATCCGAAAAGCACGAAAAACGTAAACATTTTTTTGCAAGATATCATTTACAGAAAAAAATAATTCCATATTAAAATTATCTCAGTCAAAAACTAATTTTTAATAGGACAAAAATGGGCGAAGCGTGATACGCGCTTTCTTATTCGTTAATTTGAATACTTATTAATCATATTACCGAATATTATTATATTATTAATTGATTCTTAATTACTGGGAAAGGGGAAAGAAATTAAAACAAAATCTCACATTTTATTTTTTTCAAATTGATACAATTTTTTTTGACGTGCGACCACCAATTGTATATTTTAAAAACATTATGTAACGCACAATTCTTAACATGTTTTCCACATCGCATAGTAATATCTAGATTATTCAAAGATTCTGTATCTTTGTAATCCAAGGTTTCAATGATCATGTCGTCACTATCGAGTATATCAGCGAATCATTCATGTTTTTTGACATCTTTTAACATATATGAGAGCCTTATTGTCGTCATTATCTTCCGCATAGGTTATAACCATTATAATCAGACGTTTCGTCATGTTGTACGGGATCATTCCGTCTTCCTATTGCAATCCATGTGATACTCAATCAGGAAGCACTTTTCGGATTTTGTCATATTCCATGGCATGGGACATGTAAAAATGTAATGAGAAAGAATGGCTCTTTTTCTCAATACCACTACTTCCTTCACAACAAATCTCGTTCCAATGACAAATCCTTGCAGATCCACAAACATTGGTATGGCCATAGCGAACGACTTTTTGAGACTGTGCTTTTTGAGACTGTGCTCAGGAAAAAATCTTGACTTTTATCGAAAGATCCTTTATATCGAAAAGAGAGGGAAGAGTATTACTCTTTCGCGAAAACGATAATTTACGTAATCTTGCGTACTATGTTGGACATTGGGCTGTATTCGATCGCGGTCGTATATGATGAGGCAATAGGAGGTTGTATTCGCGGGTACATTCTCTTTGAATTCAAATTGTAATCGTACATCCACAGTGTCACTCTTGACGGACTCATTTTGTTGCGAGCAGTCAATGGTTACTGCAGTAAAACCTCTCAAAAAGGAGTTTAATTGGAATGACGGTTCATTTCTTTCACGAAGGATTTGATAGTAAGACGTACGGAAACGTAAATACATATCATACAAAATAGCGACTCTGTGTTTGTCAAAGTCTAGAGTTAGATCATCGTACGAATAAAATTCAGAATTTAGATAAAGTTTCACATTGATTAATTTAAGTGTCGAAGTAAGTTTTACGTGCTGTTCTGATATTTTTTTTATCAATTTGTAAACCAAATATAATGTATCGCGATTTTTCCAGCTGAGTCGCAGTCAGGTCTTGATGACTCAGGAATGCTTCGTTGTATCCGGCAATAGGGGGTACTCGTACAGTTTTCAAGAGCGGAAACTCATACTTAAATATCGTCCATTTTCCAAGGCTCGTAGCATGGATAATTTATTAACTTCATTCAATGCAACGTGAGGCATTCGCCATTGTACTTTGAATAATTCAAGTGTCGGCTCTGTCGCTGGATCTCCCACTATATAATTGTTACTATTGCGCGCTCGTATTAAAATCAATTCATGACGAGCGTTAATTACCACACGTTTGTAATCTTCGCAAAAACCCAACAATATGCTGAACGGCACACAAAAATTAAAGTATCCATCGTCTGACATTAGACTTTTCGTGGTATCACTAAAGTCGAGAAATCCCGCATTATGCAAGCTATTGTATATGCAATTTCATTAGAAAACGTTGCATAACTCCCTTCATGAGACTAGTCATTTCAACATTTCTGCTACGGTCTATCTCCATACCGTTGAATTCATATCGAATTTCATCAAACGTGAACGCCACGCAATTACATCTAAGCTTTGGTCGGTTTTGTACATTTCCTTTTGAAGTCAATCTATCTTCGACGTAGAGAATATTTTCACATGGTAACGTGTATAAATCCTGCTGTTGTATGGGTATCCTTATCTCGTTGCTATGTCTAAACGTTGTGTTAACGTACGAATTGTGTAAAACTCCAACTTGACGATGCGATCAGCAAAGATCGGTTTGCCTCCAATATTCAAGATATCAGCCATCTCAGACATTTCGTACGACAAAGCCCCATGATTGTAAAAATTTAACGTTCGACGCAGTGAGTTTTTATTTTCTATTGAATGATCAAATGTTTTTGATCGCAGTCGTCTCTCTGATCAAAAATATGTCTCTAGTCTGTTTCGTTTACTTGTTCAGAACAAGCATTTCACATTATCGTTGTCGTCACTTTATCAATATCGCCTCCGTATATGCAATCTAACGGTGATCTCCTCTCTGCGAAAATCAAACAATCGACCATCTTGATCTACAATGCGAAGCGTCAGATCCGTAATGCTCCGTACGATGATCGGAAAATAAATGATCTGCGTAGGTCTTTCCGATATCTTATATCCTGGTGGCACGCTCGTGTATCGCGTGCACACACTTGTCGTTACTCTATGCACCCGCGGTCACATTGCATTCAATGCGAATGATGTTTACGTTGATGATATTTATCGATTCATCCGATTCATGCCATTGTCATGGTTCCAACACTCGATTCGATGAAAATCCTAACAGTGTGATCCAATGTTATGAGGTTTGGTGAAATTTACTCGATAAGCGCAATTGATCTCGCTCTTCATTGTATTGTTATTAGCGCGAATAGTCAATGGATACTCTTCATCTTCTTTGCGGGACGTTTTCTCTCTCGCAGTACTGTTGGGACCAGATTGTAAAATTGCACGTTTTAGGTATTCGTTTATGTCACGTATTTCGTACGATCCTTCCGGAATGACAATTACCTCATCTTCGTCAAAATAAAATTTGTTATTCAATTTACATTAGATATCGTACGGTAAGTTTCAAAGTCCGTCAAACCGAGCTCGCCATCGCTCAAATCTACGGCCGGAAAGTAGCAGGCCGCGAGGACGCTACTCTTACCAATAAGCGTAAATGTCAGTGACATGTTTGAATGAATAATAAGTTGAAAAAGTGCAATGTCAATTCTTAAATTGATCATTAAGGGGATGCTGGAGCGAAGGCTGAAGTTAATCAAGATCGATGTTATAGGTTTTTATTTCCAATGTATAAGATGGTTACGCCTACTGAGTTAATATGATCATGCAGGAAATTCGATCGATCAATTATCGATATTTTTATTCCGTTTCCTACATTATCATCTTAGCAGGGACGTGTATTAGGGTCAGTTCCACAAATGTAAAATTTATTTTGAAAAATTTTCCAATTTTAGAATTGAGAAAAAAATAAACCGTAATTGAAGTTAATCTTATATTTGTAGAATCGGGCCTCAGAAATACAGTTGTATTATGTACACATGCAGTGTAGGCCGTGTTCCAATATATACCACCAGTATTAAAAATCTGTAATATACATAAAGTACAGATTTTTAATTTTAATAGTTATATCGATACAAAGTCGTAGTAGCACTTTTTCCTTACGTCCAATGCCATTTTAGTAATAATATAGTGCCATTTTAGTATCAATAAATGAATACGACATTGCACATACATAATGTAATTCTTTTTCATGAATATCCATATATATATATATATATATATATATATATACAATATATATATATATATATATATATATATATGTGTGTGTGTACATTATAATGCACATAATATATAATTCTAATATTAATGTGTCTATATTATATCTGCATGAAAAGCTAAGTATGAGTGATTTCTATCTCTCTTTTATAGGCCTTCTACAATAAGTTACAAATTATAAGTCAGAAACTAAAAATTGATCAATCACAGTCAATTTTTAGCATCTGACTTCTTATTTATGGCTGATTTATGGCTTATAATTGTAAAAGGCCCATTAAACATAATAAAAAGAGATGGAATAACTACATATGTATGTGCAATGTATTTACGTACTGACAATACATGTTACATCCTAAGTTAAAATGGCATTGGGAATAAAGGAAAAAGTGCTATTACATTACACGTGTATGAATGTATTTCAAATGGTTGCATCCGAAGATATATCTAAGTCACAGTCAGAATGTATTTAGTAAAAATATAGTTATTGTAACTTGCTGTTAGTCAACGTACACATTGACCTATAAGTGTACATTTGTTAAAACACTTTAAATATGATATACTTATATACATTTCATAAACGTACAGCATCGTAAGAAAATTATGACTATTGACTGTGTAATGTATGTTATATATGTGTATATGTATAGCATATAAATATGTATAACATATATATTATATAGGGTGTCTAAAAAGACCCTGGATTTAGGAGCTGAACATAAAGGTGACTATAACTATAATCGTAAAGGAATGTGAATTGTACTTGTATCGGCATGCATAGTACGCCAAAATATAATGCGTTGACCTATGACTATGATTCACGTTCTACGATTGAATTACGGCCATTCTTGTGCATTACATAACGTTTTTAGAAAAAACGTTTCAGACAAAAGTTGTAAGGTTTCAAAGAAGCTGTTTACTGATATTCAGTTTTTTTTTCTTCATTAGGTTCTTTGTTTCAGTCATGTCAAGCAATCAGCTTTTGATTTAGCTATTGGGAGTACAAATTAGTTCGGTCCGTTTTTTTGTGTTCAAAAATGCATTTATTTTAAAATAAAATGAATAAACAGATCAATTAAAGTATTGTCCATTGCTGGCTACTACTTTTTCTCATCTCTCAGGCAATTTTCGAATTCCATCTCGAAAAAATCGTCTTTGGAGGCGATTCAATTTTGGAAAAGTAAACCGGTGACTTGCCAAATCGTATTGCATCCTTCGGAACAATTAATAATCAGAAGGAGCAATGTCCGGAGAATACGGCGGGTGTGATAAAACATCCCATTTGAGCGTTTCCAAATATTTTTTTACGACTTTTGTGACATGAGGTCGAGCATTGTCATGAAGAAAAATAACTTTATCATGTCTTTGCTCGTATTCCGGCCGTTTTTCTCGCAATGCACGGCTCAAACTAATCAATTGTAGCCGGTACCGATCGCCCGTAATGGAATCGGCAGCTCGTAGTAAACAACACCCTTTTAGTCCCACCAGATACAGAGCATGATCTTCGAACCATGAATGTTCGGCTTTGATGTTGATGTTGAGGTCGATTGACCGAGCTTAGCGTATTTTTTCTTCTTGGGGTTATCGTAGAATATCCACTTCTCATCTCCAGTCACAATCCGATGCAAAAAACTTTTTCTTTGTTGTCTTTGAATCAGCTGTTCGCAAGTGAAAAAAATCGTTTTTCAACGTCTCTCGGTTTCAGTTCATAAGGCACCCAATTTCCTTGTTTTTGAATTATTCCCATGGCTCTCAATCGTGCAGAAACGGCTTGTTGAATTACTCCCAATGATTCTGCAAGCTGCTCTTGTGTTTAACTCTGATCTTCTTCGAGTAATGGCTCTAATTCTTTGTCTTCGAATTTTTTTGGCTGTCCAAAGCGAGGCTTGTCTTCAACGCTGAAATCTCCATCCTTGAAACGTCGAAATTCCCTATATGATTTATCAGTTGGAGCAGTGTCACCATAAACTTCGACAAGCATTCGATAGGCTTCAGCTGCACTTTTCTTCCAATTAAAGCAGAAAATTAGAATCTCCCGCAAATGCTGCTTGGTTAACACAAAATTCGACATTTCAAACACATTAAAAATCAAGGTTTTTGTATGAAACTCAAAGCGATATAAACTGAATATTATTAGCAGATGTCTAACCTCTTTGAAAATGTCAAAATCAGTTGTCACTATGAACCATTCACAACAGCCGGAGCCATCTTTTGGAAAACGGACCGAACTAATTTGTACTCCCAATATATTAATCGTCACACTTTTGCGATTTGATTGATTATCAGAATTTTCATACATTCGGATGATAATTATAAAAAAAACATTTCACAGAAAGTACCGATCAACATCAATGTAACATTATTACAGAAATATGATTTCTTTTCGAATTTTTTCTAAAGGTAAACAGATCTCATTTACATATAAAAATACTGGTTTTCTATTTATTCGACGCATACTACGTCGAATTATTTTTTGCTACAACTGTCGGTTTAAAACTTTTAAAAATACACATATAATTTCAATAATTAAATAAAAATATATTTAGTCTGTAATATGTGTTTATTAACAATGTCACTTATTTAAAAAAAAAAAATTATGAAAAAAGAAAGAAATTGATCATGGGATCTAACATTCAGATCTCGCACCTTACGCGTGAGACCACGCCGAGATCTTGCAAATCACTTCTATGAACATGGTATATAATGCTCATGGAAAATCATGGAAATATCAATATCTCGTAAATTATCATGTTTTGAAATTATTTTTGCTATTATACATAAATTGGAGGGATATAAGATTAGCATAATTTATTAAAACTTATATGTTATCTATAATGTTCCTTCTCCTTTTAATTATACACGTTGAGCGGTCGAAATTTCCCAGAAAGCATTTTCGGTCGCTAGAAACAAGCGACCATAGAGAAAGAGAGAGAGAGAGGGAGAGAGAGAGAGAGAGAGAGAGAGAGACTCTGAAGGATAGATTCGCTGTTTCGTTCGACGAGCCCAGCTCGGCGTGCGGAGTCTCACCGATTACAATCGAAGTTTCTATCCTTTTTTGTTTTTTCTCTGTCTCTCTCTGTCGTACTTCTCTTTCAATAATTCGTTCTGCAATTCAAGAATGTGATTTCTATCGATTTTGGTTTGGCATCATCGCTGATGCAGCAAGGACGCATGATTCCTTTTCTAAACAATGATCATGATATATATTTCTATATATACAAAAATATATTATTATTATAGTGTTTCCGATAATATGTTGCTGGTTTATACAATGATTCAATCCTTGTAATTAAATATCCTATTTCTGTAATTAAATAGCAGTACTTCGCTTGTGCGCGATAAGAGGAATTAGGAGGCGCTTCTTACTAAGTCGACATTTCGTCATCCGAGTCGAATAAAAAATGTGCTATATACAATAATTTCAGACCTTGCACGTTTAAAATAAGTAGCTGGCGATTTACAGAAAACTTCAAAGAACGATATATGCTTGTAGAAACGAGTTATGAGCTTTAATATAAGAGCAATGAGTATTCGAAAATTCCATTTATATGCTACGTCTGCTGCAAGATTGCCGCTTGTCGTTTTGACATCCGAGTCGAGTCAAAAATGCTATATACAATAATTTCAGATCTTGCACGTTTAAAATAAGTAGCTGGCGATTTACAGAAAACCTCAAAAAATATTATGCTTGCAGAAACGAGTTATAAGTTTTAATATAAGAGCAATGATTCAAAAATTTTATTTATACGTCTGCCGCTTGTCGTTTCGACATCCGAGCAGAATCGAAGCTCAACCGAACACACGTCGCGTTCCGAGCCCTGATATATGTATGTGTAAATAATTCAATAAATAAAGTTTAGCATGTGTTGTATATACGAGGTCTGTTCAAAAAGTATCGCGAATTTTGAATTTCCGCGGGTTACGTATATTCGATTTTCGATTTTTTTGTGGCGTTATGTTGGTACTCATGTCTCTCACTTATGCCGACAAGTTCGGCCATTTTGAATGTTCAGTTAATTTTTGACAGCTGCTTTGCTTGCACGTGTTTTGGCTCGTCTTCGATTTTTGCCTATTCCAAAAAATGGATCAAAGAATCTGTATCAAATTTTGTGTGAAAAACAAAATTAAGTGCGCGGACGCATTCCGAATGTTGACTGTGGCATATGGTGAAGCTACCTTGGACCGAAGCAACGTTTATCGGTAGTACAAAATGTTCTCAGAGGGCCGAAAAGATGTGAACGACGAAGAGCGTGCCGGACGCCCGAGCACGTCAACAACAGACGAAAACATTGATGAAGTGAAGAAAATAGTATTGGCCAATCGTCGAATCACCGTTAGAGAAGTTGCTGAGGACCTAAGGAATATTACCTGCAAGTTATGTGCAATTTGCGCGAAGCAATCCGCCAGAAACGCCCGGATTTGTGGAAGAACAAAAATTGGCTTTTGCACCATGATAACGCCCCTGCTCACACATCGTTGCTTGTGCGCAAATTTTTGCCAAAAACAACACTAATGATGTCGCAGCCACCGTATTCCCCAGATCTGGCCCCCTGTGACTTTTTCTTGTTCCCGAAACTGAAGAGGCCCATGAAAGGACGACGCTATGCTACGATTGAGGAGATAAAGACGGCATCGAAGGAGGAGCTGAACAAGATCACAAAAAATGATTTTTTAAAGTTCGATGATTGGAAAAAACGTTGGCACAAGTGTATAATATCTGATGGGGATTACTTTGAAGGGGACAAAATACATATTCATGAATAAATAAATAATTTTTGAAAAAACACAAAATTCGCGATAGTTTTTGAACAGACCTCGTATGTACACACACACACACACACACACATACGCACGTACGCACGCACGCACGCACGCACGCACACACATACATACGCACACGCGTGTGTATGTATGCTATTATATATACATATATATTGTGATGTGACGTTTTCCGTCCGTCACAAGGGCGGCATGGCCTGATCGAACAGTGCAGTCTAGCGTCCTGAGTCCTCTCACATTTTGGGGAGCGGACGCACCTGCGCTTTTTTCCGCGACGTTGTTTGCGTACCGTACGCATTCCGCGTTGCCGTTTTCGTTTTCTCTTTTCTGTGTATTCCCGTACCGAAGGTCACAGAGGCCGGCGACTCCCGCGATCCTGACAGAAAGACGCCACCTCACCGGAGAGAAGAGGAAAAAGAACGACCAAGAATGGGAGTCAAGAGACGACCGCGCTGACGGACCCGCCGGGGGCGCACGATACCTAACCCCCGGTCGCACGCAGGTGATATCGTTCATTATTACGCCCTTTTTGTTGTCGCGAGGCATTTCCTATCGTACTCTCTTCCAGGCGCAAAGCGGACCGAGAGTTGGAATAGCATGACGGGGGTGGCCACTCTACTCCCCAAGGACGGCGAGAGCCCCGAAGAGGCACCTCGAGGCCACGAGGTGGCTCGAAAAGGATCCTACGACCTCTTGAATTTCGCGCGCCAGGACATGCGACATGGGCATGACGCGGTTAGCGGAGCCGCGGAGCCACGCGCCAATCAGGCGCTATAAGGCCCCTCGCGAGGATAACGAGCCCTGCGTGCTCCCGGGAGGATTAGCGCTCGGCACTTGTGCTGTGGCCCGCTTGGCGAAGGTACGTGAGAGGACGCAGGGCGTAAAAGAAACGAGAGCCTTCCAAGGTCGAGCACCTGCGAGGGAGTCACGGTGAGACGAGCGTCACAGTTGTAAAGTCGCCGGTTTCCGCGTCCGGGAGGCGTAGTTTTATCGGAACTCTATCGGGTGTATGATATTGAGTGCACGTGGTATTGCCGTGCGGTAGATTTTCGGGGATTTCAAGTTCGCGTGTCGCCTTCCGGAACGGCCCCTATCTTCGGGATAATCCTATTGCGTCCGCCAAGGCCACAGCCTCGTCGCTCGTTGTCGGTTTTTTATCGCGGATCACATGTTGCGAAGTTCCGTACCGTAGTATTGTCGCGTATCGTGTTGTCTCAAGCGTCTGTAGCGTAAGATTTGCATGTCTATTAGGGCGTCAGTCCTCTGTGTCATAGCCATTAACGACAATTTAGAATAGCAATTGATAATTGTGCGTATTCTGTCGTATCGAGACTGCGTAGTGTCGAGTTTGCACGTATTCGAGCCTTCTCTGCATTTCAGCTGAGCGGCGCGAAGCCCCGCGAGAGCGCACGAGGTCACGCCGTGTCCACTACAATCGTTGCCGAATTCCTTAGTATTCGCGAGGCGATAAAGTATTGTTCGTATAATTCGCGAGAGCATCCCTGTGTGGCGTGAGCTCGTGTCGCGAGACTCTAAGGAAGTTGATACGTCTAGCATAAAGCCTCGGGGCCTGCGCGAGTCCGTTATCGCACTCAAGTAGAACTTATCGTCTCGATTGTATTGCCAGATGTAAATGCAAGTCGAAGACTTATTTAATACTTGTTACTTTTGTTATTGTTAATTCGTGTGTACTTTATTCTCGCCCCTATTCGCTTCTCCAAACGATCCACTATCCTCAATCGCGAACCGCCCCCTCTGCCATTTCCGAGGCTGAGCTACCGATTGACATTCTGAGAGCCCGTCGACATTCACAGCTCATTAGCATATGACATAAAGAAAATATCGCGTAATTTCGAGAAAGAGTGGCACGCTCGTACCTGGCGCCCAACTATTGTTTGTGAGCCGTGAAACGTTGTCTCGTTCGATCTTAGCACGCCCGAACGCCCACCGAAGCTGGCCGAAGCGCGAAAGCGCCAAACCTCACATGGACATAGGCTTATGCTTGTGTATGTGATTAGCGGTCGCGCTAGGCCGCCTTGATGGCATTAATCGCGATGTCGTAAACCGTCCCTGAATTGGCATCATTGGTGAAAGGTTGATCCTCTAAGTTATGATATATCAAATTATATAGATAGGAATTCATATTTAGGCTATAAGTGTGAAAATAAATTGAATCAATTAAAGTTAGATAATATTATCAAATAAGAAGATATTTAGAGAGCGTTGTACAAACTATAATATATGTAGAATTAATACAAAGAGTATCTGATAATATAAAAATTTTAAAAAAGATCTTTTTTTTCAGTAAAAATATTCATATTAAAATCAAATTCATATCAAAAATCTCCAATAACATCTCTTTGTCAAGAACTTAATAAAAATACAATAGAAATTGTTAATATTGATATTCAGTACGAAAAAATACATTTTATCAAATGGCAAAATACAGATGACATAATAAAGTTTTGGCATGAGGAATCATGCTATAGAAATGCTAATAACGATAATCCAAAATTAACGATAATTCAAAAATCTATGTGACTTGGCTTTAACATTTTTAGTCTTACCCTTTTCCAACGCTGAAGTGAAAAGAAGTTTTAGTCAATTAAATCTTGTGAAGAATAAAGTACGTAATAAAATATGTCTCAACATGATAAATGCTATCCTAATAAAAGAAAAATATAAACAGTAAGCAAGCATTTTCGAGACAATAGATAGGTTAGACTGTGGAGGAAGGGATACGAGAAAATGAAACGAACGGTTCTCATGCGCGTATGAGATCCGCTTAAGAAGGAACGGCTGATGAGTAGCAATTTTGGGGAAACGTATACATGTATTGTTCTAGGAATGCAAATGAGATACATAAAAAAAATATGATAGAAAAGTTTATGTAAAAAACACGAAATGAATACGTAATAAACAAATGAGAAAACAAAAGAAAAAAAGAATGAAGAAAAATGCGATCCCTTTTAGATGAACAATACGGATTGCAATGTCGTTTAAAAATTAGTTAGATACCAGAAAAATATGAGCAGTAAGCAAGCATTTTCGAGACAATAGATAGGTCAGACTGTGGAGGAAGGGATACGAGAAAATGAAACGAAAGGCTTTCATGCGCGTATGAGCGCTTAAGAAGGAACGAGGCTGATGAGTCGCAATTTTGGGGAAACGTATACATGTATTGTTCTAGGAATGCAAATGAGATACATAAAAAAAATATGATAGAAAAGTTTATGTAAAAAACGCGAAATGATATACATAATAAACAAATGAGAAACAAAAGGAAAAAGAATGATGAAAAATGCGATCACTTTTAGATGAACAATACGGATTGCAATGTCGTTTAAAAATTAGTTAGATACCAGAAAAATATGAGCAGTAAGCAAGCATTTTCGGGACAATAGATATATTCAAAGAATAATTTGTACAATGACTCAATTAGAAAGACGATTTCTGCATTTTGGTGGTGATTACGTAAGCACTAGCAATAACAGTGACAATAACGTGGAAAGATCTTTTGTTTGGCGAGAGATCGATGCAACGTTTGAAAATCGAATTTTAACCCATGCGATAATTAATGCGAACAATATCGCCGCGGCGATTTTTAGATGATATCAGCAATGTAGTGCTCGAGCGAGTGCAAGGCGCAATAGAAAGACACAACTGTATAAAAGTGAATACGATATTTGACGGCAAATTTGCGAATATATATATTGGGTAATAAAAGTATTAATATTAAAAACTATGAATTCTTTCAAACATCGAACTTGCGTGAGTGGTACGAGCGGCATGTCATCGAACCCACGTGGGCATCTCTTGAGGAGTTTCAAGAACGTGACAGTGAATGATTGTCGCGAATCATGAATCTTACAAACATCAATAAATGTAATCCAATGCGTGTGGAATGTCGCTTGGAAGTGCCGCGAGAGATAATGACAAAGAGAGCGGTGATTAACGTGCGATCGATGGACAATGCATGCTTCGCGTAGTCGATGGTCGCCGCTCTGTATCCAGCCGAAAGAAACACGGATCGTGAATTTTCCTACCCAGACTATACGATGGTGATTGCAAAATATAGAATTTCCTATAACGTTAAAAGACGAAATTCGAACATCTCAACGACATGTTCATTAATGTATATAGTATCGAGGGACAAAAAATGCTAAACGTTCTCCCAATACGACACGCTGACGACAGAAAGGAGAAACAATTTATTAGTTTGCAAGATCCGCGAGACAACAATGTGAATCATTTCGTATGAATCAAGAATCCGTCCCGGCTCATGAGCTCGCAATTGAGTAAACATCACGGTCAAAAGTACATTTGCGATCGGTAAGTATACGAGTAGTAAGACAAGGCGAATTCTAACTCAGGTTCTCCTTGGAGAGATGAGGGGCTGGGGAGTACCCGCAGCGCGGGGGAGTCCGTGGGGAAGGGAGGAGGTGACATCACTAGGCGAGGGGGTGACGTCATAGGAGGGGGAGGAGAGGAGGAGGAAAATGACGTCACAGTGGATGACGTCGCGGGGATGGCGTTGCGGTGGAAGGGGGCAAGGAAATTACGTAGCTGGAAATTATGTAGCGGAAACTTGCATCCGCATCGCGGTGAAGACGTGGCGCAGGGTCAATAGCCGCCGGGCGCGATCCGCCGCCGCCATCGAACACTCTCTACATATTGTATGTTGTTAAAAAATTATGTATTTTGTATACTTCAAAACGAAGATGAATGGGGAGTAATAAAAATATACCTTTATATACTTATATTGATATATATTTTTTATGCAAAAAAAAAATACCAATCAAAATTGTATCAAATGACATCGTTTTTATGTATCCAGGAATTGTGCGATCCGTCGAATCCCAGCCACTTATTGTACACCTTGTCTCTTTTTCTGTGCAGTACTTTCTCCACGAGATACACGTCCAGATGAGTAGCGTGATGCAACTCGTGCTTGTAGAACGCTGCAGCAACAGATTTTCGTCGAGTAAATAGATTACGGGTTTAGTACGCTGCGCTATACCGATCATAAACACTTCTGTGGTCCAATTTGGCGTGTAACCCTTCTCAAAAACCGTCTTGAACTTTCTCACGCGTACCGGATCGCCCAATGAATTTTGCCGGATCAGCGATATTAACCAGCGCTGTACATCGTGTCCAAGAGTTTTTCGGCGAGTCGCATGCCGATAATGAGATGCTTGCGCGCTTTGTAATCTGATACGAGGCACAGCAGCTCGTCGATCCACTTGTAATTGCTGTTAACATCTTCTATGTCGTTTTTGAGCGTGCGATTAAACCACTAACGCTTTCACTACACCTTTATCCTTTTTTTTATATAAAAAAATGTAATAATTTCGTCAAAATGCATCATATTGAATAGCCGTGTGAAGCATTTGACAACTGACATTGACAATAATTTAACTGCAAAAAAGTCATTTGTTACTAACAATAAATGTACGTGATAGTTTTATTTCTTGAAAAAAAGCTTTTAAAATTTATAGAAAAATGTCAGCTCTCGAATACGACTTTGGTACGAATAAGTTTCATACGGCTATTTGATATGATGTATATTAACGGAATTATTTCATTTTTCTTATGTGAAAAAAAGATACTCGCTTTTCAAAGTCGTTTTAAAGCTTAACTGCAAAAAATCGTTCTGTTACTAAATGTGATAGTGCACTCTTGAAGAAGAAAAATCATCCCTGCAAATTGCTATGCAATTGCTCAAACATAAAGAAATTAAATTCTCCGCAGACAAGTTTTTAGTGAACAAATGGCTTTTTCCAAAAATTAATGAACATTTCAGGCTCGTTCAGAGATTTTCTAGATTTTTTCATCATTACGAAGGCTATATGTTACGAGAATTTCAAAGCTTTCCGTTTAAATCTTAATAAATAGAACGAACGAAAAAAGACCTTTTTCGATGGTTTTTATTTATTTATTTTTTCTAATAACCTAATATCTAATAGTCCGATTTTAATGTTTCATGTCTTATTTTATAGATATTTCGAATATATTTTGTCATGCCGAATTTTTTTCCATACAATCAATATCTTTCGTTTTATAAGCAAAAAATATGCTTTTTGCAATTATCCGATTTTATTTCGTATATTTTTTTCATAAGTTTCAAGTTTCAACAATGCATTGCTTTTCTAATGACTTTCCAAAGATTTTCGTGAAGAAAAATGCTGGTTTATAATTTTTTTCCGGTAAAATTCTAATTCTCCTGGACTATTCTTGCTACTTGAGGTTATGAAGGAAGTATATAACGCGCATGAAAAATCATTAACAATTAAATATCTTGTAAATTGTTTCGTTTTAACATGATTTATACAAGTCAATAAGTTTTTAGAAAAACATAGTAAAACGCATTTTTTTTATCGATTCATTTTTATTTCTCAACATAGTCTTCTTTCAGCTCGATCCAACGATTCTCCAACTTTTTCAAGCAGTCCGAATAATATGATTTATCCAACCCTTCAAAATAAGCCTCTGTTCCGGCGATGAGCTGCTCTCTGGTAATGAATTTCTTTCCTCCGAACCATTTTTTCAGATTTGGAAACAGGAAATAGTCGCAGAGGACTAAATCTGGCGAATATGCTGGATGGGAAAGCAATTCGTAGCGGAATTCATTGAATTTGGCCATCGGTGCCGGGCACGTGTAAACCCGTGCATTGTCTTGATGAGGAAGAGCACTTTCTTCTTCGTCAAATGGGGAAGTTTTTTCTTTAAAATGTTGAAACGGTCCAATAAGGCTGCGTAGTAACCATTGATCGTTTGCTTCGACGGAAGGTAATCGATATGAATTATATGTGCATCCCAAAAAACTGTGGTCATCACCTTTCCAGACTTCACGGTCTTCGCCTTCTTCGGAACTGGTTCACTCGGTGAAGTCCATTGTTTTGATTGTTCCTTCGTCTCGGGTGTGAAGTAATGGATCCATGTTTCCTCTACAGTAATGAATCGACGCAGAAATTCATCTAGATTACGTTGAAACATCTCCAAACATTGTTTTGAAATCGTCACACGGTCGCGCTTATGGTCCACAGTGAGCAAACGCGGCACCCATCTTGCCGATAGCTTTTTCATACCCAATTGTTCGTGCAAAATTGAAATCACTGTGCCATGTGATATGCCTGTGGCTTCAACAAGCTCGCGCACTTTCACTCGTCGATCAATCAACAATATCGTGGACTGGCGTAGCAGAAATCTTCAATTGTCCTCAATTGGACGTCCTGAACGAATGCATCGCATGTGGATATACGACCACGTTTAAATTCATTCACCTAATTGTATACAGTCGCAAACGCTGATGCAGATGTGCTATGAACATTATCCAACTCGACTTTGATTTTTTTCGACATTAAATCTTTCATATGTAGATATTTGATCACTGCACAAAATTTGTTTTTTTCCATTTTGCAAAAAATATAAAGATTGTTCGCTTTAATCGTCTACAGAAATGAAACCACGCGATGAATTCCGCTCAAAATTTGACAGTAATTAGCTGAAAGATGCTACTTGTCAAAAAGTAATGTGACATGACACTGCGAATGCCCTCTGACAGATTTTCTAAGAAGTTATTGACTTGCCCTCTACTACACTAGAGGACAACTATTCTAGATTAATGGAAGAGGTACACTGTTACTACAATTTATTAAAATCTGTATGTTATTTAGAATATTTTTCGTCCCTTATTAGTACATGTCCAGCGGCCGAGATTGCCGAGAAAGCATTTTCGATCGCTTGAAACAAGCGATTAGAGCGAGAAGAACGGCTCGCTGTCTCACTCTCGAGGCGCCGAAGGCGAGCACATGGGCTCGTATTTGAGTGTGTAGCTGTCGGGTTCGTCAGATCACCGTGTAATTCTATATTTCCACTATCAACACTTCTTGGCTGAGTACTCAGGAGCCTTAAATTTAGGAAAACTAAAGAAATTATTGCAAGAAATATTACTTCACTCAAGATTCAAATCTGGGATCTCTCGACTTTTCGGGACAAGTGTCTTTGCCCAGGGATCGGCAAAATGAAATTGGGCACCCGCGGGCGCCCGCGAATGCCCGGCTATTGAGTATGTCTACAACTTCATTCACAACTCCCTTATTTCGAAAATTATATCAAATTGTAATTGTCAGTCAAATACTTACGAATTAAGTATTATTACTGTTATAAATAAGAAGCGTTTATCCGAAACATACGTTATTATTTTATGAAGCGGCGAAAATAAATCCGTAGCGAGTTTGTATCAAAAAGTATCATTATTTAATCTTCTGTAATTTAATATGTGTGTGCATGTTATAATACGGCCCTGAAAAGGGCCGATTGGTTTCTTCTCAATTGTTTCTCTCTCTCCAAATTATCTTGAAGAGTCATGGTGAGTTTTATCCGTCCCAGTTTCTTCGAGTCCTTTGAAGGTGACGATGTGACTTCTCGTCTCGAGGTATCAATGTGCTTCGTTCTGCTTTTCTCTATCCTATTTTTGGAGAAGTCTATAGCTGCTCAGTTGTCACAAAATATTTAAAAACCTGTAATAAAATTGCGGAGTTCTGATAAAAATATATTTAACCTTACTATTTTTTTGACTCCATTCGATAGTGGCACGTATTCCATCGTGGAACTGGATAGGCTTGTTTGCTTCGTCGATAGCCAGTGGATGAGATTTCTCTCTAGCATAATCACAATGCCGGTATATGAATATCGGTCATTTGATCTCCTACTTAGTCAACATCACAATAAACTAGGATCCTTTGCTCATTTCCGATTCTGTATGTTAATCCAAGGCTTCTGATTTTACTTGAATATCGCAGTATATATTTTGTTTGAGACCAATAGAGCCTCTCAGGATTAGAATTATACTGCGGTAACTTCGAAGTTGCAAATGCAATTTCTGGTCTAATATTCTGCACCAGGTATATTAAGGATCGTACTAACTCTCGGTATGATACGTGTAATATCCTCACCTTCTTATGTGTTTCCGGACAATCCCTCTTGCTCATCTTTATCCCTGGTTCCAAAGAGGTAAGCCTGTGACGCAATGAGGAGTTATTCTATATTGCACTTAAAGGTCTTGTACCGCTTCTTCTAAAGTCAAATCTCTATTTCTAGAGTCATTCAACATTTTTTGCAAAGAATTTTTCAAGGTTTGAACACATCGCTCGGCTAGGCCGTTTATAGCCGGATAGTATAGAACTGTGAATTTGAGTGTAATGCTTTTCGATTATAAGAATTGCAGAAATTCTAAAGAACAAAAATTTCGGCCATTATCCATAATCATCATTTTTGGGGAACCAAAATCCGTGAAAATTTCTTTGCAAATTTTAATAGTGCTGCGGTGTCACTTTTGACTATTTTCATAAAAGTCCATTTTGAAAACACATCAATATATATATAAAACAATGTATCCATAAATGGTCCCGCGTAATCAACACGTTCAAACAGGAATTCCGTTGCTTCCTCGTGTATTTGTGCTTTCGATGGATACGGATTTCATTACAGGTATCGCAATTTCTTGCTAATTCCTCAATTGTTTTATCGAGATCAGGCCACCAGAAAGAGTTCCTAACTAGTGCCTTCATTCATACACCAAAATGACCTTTATGCAATTCACGAAGAAATCGCTCTTGTAACTTGGTAGGAATTACCACTTTCCCATTACACAGGAGTCCTATTGTATGCTAAAGGCCGCTTGGTTTATATTGAAACATAGTTTAGCTGGTATTTCTTCCTTTTTTCGTAACGCTTTAAAAATCTTATTTAATTGCATCTGTAGCTGAGGCGCGTACTACATCTTTTACTGAGATTGGTAAGCTTAGTTTCTATTTCATAAATGTCCACTACATCTCGCTCTACGGTGGGGACTATTGGAATCGATAGTCGTGACAAGCAATCGGCGTTACTATGTTGTTTCGTGTTCTTGTACTTAATATCAAAAGTAAAACCCTGTAGAAACATCACGTAATGCTGCATACGTATTGCTGTATACACCAGTGCTTTTGTAAGTGTGAATATTTGTACTAATGGCTTATGGTCAATATATAACATAAACCTATTTCTATACAAGTATTCGTGAAATTTCTTTATATCAAAAATTATAGCATACGCCTCCTTATCAATTTGAGTGTATTATTTTTGAGTGTTTGATAATATTCGCAATGCATACTGTAGAACTCGCTCCGTTGCGTCAAGATAACAATGTGAAAGTATGCTCCAACGCCGTATGGTCTGGCATTAGTAGTCTAGAATCAATGAGAGTTTAGGGTCAAAGTGTGTAAGGACCGTATCACTTTTAAAATGATTCTTTGCCGATTGAAACACGCTTTCACAATCGTCAGTCCACTTAAAGACAATTCCTTTCTGTAATGTACTATGTAATGCTAAAATGGAACTTAAATTTTTAATAAATCTATCATAGTAATTTGTCATACCAAGAAATGAACCTTATTCCTTGACATTCTTCGGTCTAAGCAGCTTATCAATTGCTTGTACTTTTTCCGTCGTTTTATGCAAATCGTTTTGTCTATTCGATATCCACAATACTCAATACTGTCTCGAAAAAATTTGCATTTACTCTCATTCTAATATTAGCCTCCGAGAGAAGCTGTAGCACCTACCTAAGCCGTTGCAAATATATCTCATTATTAGGTCCGGTGATTTTAATATCGTCCAGGAATACCGATACTCCCGGTATCTTGCCTAGAATGCCTTCAATTTCTCGCTGCCAAATGGCTGGTGCAGAAGAGATTCCATACATTAATCTTGTGCAACGAAATAGTCCTTTATGCGTATTCAGTGTAAGTAGTTCTCGATTCTTTTTGCAGATTTCAAGCTGCGAAGTATGCTTTCAAATCTATTTTAGAAAATTTTTCCTCATCAGCCATCGACGCGAATAGTTCGTCGATCGTTGGGTGCTCATCTAACCACAGGTTTGCGTTTAGTGTAACACTAAAATCACCACAAATGCGGACTTTGCCATTCTGCTTCAGTATGGGTACAATGGATGTAGCCCATCTCGACATATTTACTTTCTCTAAAATTCCGGCTCGGACAAGTAATTGCAGCTTCTCTTTTATAGGCTGCAATTTGAAACTGTACGCGCTTTCAGAAATACTAGTTTAACGTTTTCTTTTAATGACAACCTAGCTTGTCGCCCTTTTATTGTTGTAGAAACTGAATCTAAATTATCTTCGTATTGTTATAACAATCGTTATAACAATCGTGAAACTTGATATTCCGATTCTTTATGTAATGTATGTATGCTATTTATTGACTCTGTTATATGTATGCGCAACTGCCGAATCCACTCACGCCTTAATAAAGGTTTGCAATTCAGGTAGGATATACGAGGTCTGTTCAAAAAGTATCGCGAATTTTGAATTTCCGCGGGTTACGTATATTCGATTTTCGATTTTTTTGTGGCGTTATGTTGGTACTCATGTCTCTCACTTATGCCGACAAGTTCGGCCATTTTGAATGTTCAGTTAATTTTTGACAGCTGCTTTGCTTGCACGTGTTTTGGCTCGTCTTCGATTTTTGCCCAAAAACAGCATCGCATTAACATTGCTAAGGAGCTGTTGGACTCTGTCCGCGACGACCCAAATGTGCTCCAGAGGGTCATAACTGGTGACGAATCATGGGTTTATGGTTATGACGTGGAAACCAAAGCTCAATCATCCCAATGGAAGCTGCCGCACGAGCCAAGACCGAAAAAAGCGCGCCAAGTTCGGTCGAATGTGAAGGTTTTGCTTACAGTTTTCTTCGATTGCAAGGGCGTGGTGCATCATGAGTTCTTGCCACAGGGTAGAACGGTCAATAAGGAATATTACCTGCAAGTTATGCGCAATTTGCGCGAAGCAATCCGCCAGAAACGCCCGGATTTGTGGAAGAACAAAAATTGGCTTTTGCACCATGATAACGCCCCTGCTCACACATCGTTGCTTGTGCGCGAATTTTTGGCCAAAAACAACACACTAATGATGTCGCAGCCACCGTATTCCCCAGATCTGGCCCCCTGTGACTTTTTCTTGTTCTCGAAACTGAAGAGGCCCATGAAAGGACGACGCTACGCTACGATTGAGGAGATAAAGACGGCATCGAAGGAGGAACTGAACAAGATCACAAAAAATGATTTTTTGAAGTGCTTCGAGGATTGGAAAAAACGTTAGCACAAGTGTATAATATCTGATGGGGATTACTTTGAAGGGGACAAAATACATATTCATGAATAAATAAATAATTTTTGAAAAAACACAAAATTCGCGATAGTTTTTGAACAGACCTCGTATATAGATTTAATTCTACAATTATTCCAGTGTGACTGTAACACAACCCCAACGATTTGAATAGACATTTTACAAAAAGTAATTAATTGTAATGACGTTGAATGTAAATGTCGATTTCGAAAGTATTTTCGCAATGTTCTGCTAATTATTATTGTAATGACCACTTCGCTATTGATTTTAAAACGTAAAAGCTTATCGTCAACCAAAGGTGTTTTGTAAAATTTATATTTGGTGTGTTTGATTAACAGTACCTCCTCAATTTGGTTAGCGACTGCTCGCTTCGCACCCATTCATATTTTTTGTAAGTGGCTTGATCACATTTGTGACATATAATGTTTTTATCTAGTGTACATTTGCCATGTGTTTTACCGCCACATCTGTAACAAGACATATTATTAATTGCATTCTAGCCCGCTTACCAAGATTGGCATGATTCCCTGTTTTCGCAGGTTTCGCCGTTGCTTTCCCTTTAGAATAATTTTCTTCTCCATCTTCTTGTCCTTAGTGCCCATGTAGCTGATCACTGCCGATCGATCCCTACAGTTGCTGTACATCTTTCTCAGATAATTCCACAGCTGTAGCCACTTATACGGCTTTCTCAAAGATTAAGTCCTTCGTCTCCAATAATTGAGATTATGTACGATGATGAACTGCTTGCGTAAGGCAGTTATAAAATAATTGCCAAAATTGCAGTGGACACTCAATTTATGTAATGCTGCGACGAAATCCTTGCTTTCGCCTTCTTTTTTAGCTTCCTTTGATAAAAACGGAAATTCTCAGCAATCCCTAAGGCTCAGGAGCGTAATATTTAGCGATACTATTAACTAATGTATGTATGTAGCTGAATAAGGATCTGCTGGTCAGTTTATTGCAAATAACGTCAAACGCAGTCGGTCCAATAAAATTTAATAGGTACATGATTTTCTGGTCGATCGGCACTTTGAAAATTTTTACGGCAACTGTAGATCGTAACGCTTCCAATCCGTAGTCGTTGGATCGAAAACTTCGATACTAAAATTTCCGTGTAGCACTACTTCCGCCATTTTAATATACTTCAATGTTAAATTTAGACTCGTTCTAATCAAATACGTACGTGCGATTTTCGCAAATATCTCACTCGCCACGCTAAGTACAATGCAAAATTGTGGTTGTAATCATCCTCGTAAGTCCATTCCGGACATGTAGATCCATTGTACGTAATCGCAGTTTCCTCAAATCTTTTCTTCACCACGTAGATTACTTCCCAGTTTTCTCTTGCTTTGAATTACCTTACTCGCTATTACTTCTCTTTAGATGTATCCCATCCTTATCGCCAATTCTGTTGTGTATTGGTGAGAGGGAAATTGAGGAAAATTCTTGCTTAAGTACCAGTCAGATAATGTCCTTTATTTTACAAAAGTGAGAAGGTACTTCTATCACCAATCTAGTCAATCTAACGAATGATGGCGCGAGAACGTCATCACGCTATCTCACCAAGTCCCGTCAGAAAGCCCTCTGGCGCATGTCTTGCTAATCTATCTTAAGGAGTTCCGTAACGCGATCTCGCGCGAACATTAATTTCCTATGGAGCACATAGTTTCGCTCAGACGCTCGTGCCGAGCAGACGTGTTTCTATCGAGGTTCTTGATTCGGGTCGTGGTATGTAAACACGGAAAACGCGCGTGCCGATATAGAACTGCTTGTGCGTAGTGGTGTTTATAAAATCCGTAAGCAGCGAGAGTGAAATAACAGTGTTACTGTGTACAAAAACAAATCTCTGGTCAAATGGCCAACTTGGCCATACAAGATAAAACTTGCGCTTCTCCTGCACTAAATGAAAAACTGCAAAATCAAGATCGGGATAAATGGTTCCTATCCAGCGGCAAACGAGGCAGAAACAGCCCTCCAGGAGAAAACGGACGTCTAAGGAAACGACAAACGCAAATAAAAGATTACTGGCTTAGCATATCAATCAATACTGAGAATAAATTTGAAAAATTAGCTAACGGGGAGTTAGCAGAAGAAACAGTTACTGAAAAGTCTATCCTAGTAGTAGTCCCGCAGAAACCTCCTCCAATTTTCGTAAATGGAGTCGAGCAATTAAAACCACTGAAAGACTTACTTGACACAATTGCAGAAAATGAGTACACACTTAAAGTGCTCCCTAACAACAGTGTAAAAATACAACCTAATCAATCAGAAAACTATGTGTCCATCGTTGAGCAGCTCAAAGTAAAGAAAACGCAATTTCACACGTATCAACAAAAAGAAGAAAAAAACTACAAGATAGTTCTCAGAAACATGCATCCTTCGGTGGATAAAAAGGAACTGCTAGTGGCCATCGAAGAGCACGATCATAAAGTAGTCAGCATTACTAATGTTCTGCAAAAAACTACAAAAAACCCTCTGCCACTCTTCTTCGTTGAAATAAAAACTAAAGAAAATAATAAAAAAATTTATGAAATCAATAAACTGCTAAACCTTATAGTAAGCTTCGAGCCTCCACACAAAAAAAGAGAAATACCCCAGTGCATGAAATGCCAAGAATTTGGGCACACAAAAAATTATTGTCAAAAAAACCCGGTATGCGTCAAATGCGCGAAAAACCATCTAACTAAAGATTGCCATATCAAAACACGCTCAAACGAAGTTACATGCGCAAACTGTGAAGGAAACCACCCTGCTAGCTATAAAGGCTGTCCTGCCTATAAACAGTTAAGAGAAAAATCATTCCCATCTCTACGTGAAAAACGAATCACTCGAGATAGATCAGAAACTCACAACGGCGTGAAAAATACGAACAATCCCCACGTAACGTATGCGCAAGTAGCAGGGAGCACAACTCGACAAGAACAACAAGTGCTACGTCACACCCAGCCGGACGTCGAAACGATAACAACAACACAAGAAACAAATATAACTATAAATAAACTTGAGTCAATGATGGCTCAGTTAATAAATAGAATGGATACAATGTTAAATATTCTCACAAGCTTGATTCAAACATTTTCAAAAGGAACAAAATAAACTATCGAAATTTTAAAATCGCAATATGGAATGCAAATGGCTTAGCACAAAGAGCCTCTGAACTAAAATTCTTCCTCAAAGAAAATAATATTGACATTATGCTGATTTCCGAAACTCACTTTTCTCTAAAAAGTTATCTGAAAATACCAAATTATAACATATACGACACAAATCACCCCGACGGGAAGGCACACGGAGGTACCGCTGTTATTGTCAAATCCACCATACGTCATTTTGAAAACTCCAGTTGTAAACTCGATTTTCTACAAGCTACCAGCATAACAGTGGAGGACAGCAATGGACCAATAACCTTTGCTGCCATCTACTGCCCGCCCAAACACACTATAACGCAGGAGCACTTTAATGAATTTTTCGATAACCTTGGTCAGCGCTTTATAGCCGGCGGTGACTATAATGCCAAACATCCATGGTGGGGATCAAGACAAACGACGCCTACCCCAAGAGGACGCCAACTATATGCTGCAATGCAGGAAAAACACCTCTTTCCTTTATCCACTGGTGAACCAACTTATTGGCCAACCGACACATGTAAGACCCCGGATCTCATAGATTTTGCAATATTAAAAGGTATAAACCAGACCTATTTTACAGTCTCTTCCTGTTTTGATCTATCGTCCGACCACTCACCAGTGCTCATCAGTTACGAAGGAGAGGTAAAACACAAACAAAAAAAGAATCCAATTTACAGTAAGAAAACGGATTGGAATAGATACCGTGATATAGTAGAATATAAATTAACCTGTGATATACCTTTAAAAACAACAAATGATCTAGAAAACTCAATTAAAACGCTAACGAAAATAATCCTTGACGCGGTGAAAGAATCCACTCCTAGGGTTACGACGAAAGCAGATGCCCCGTTTATACCAAAAAAAATCCTTGATAAAATCCAAGAAAAGAGAAAACTGAGGAAAAAGTGGCAGTCTACTAGACTGAAACAAGATAAAACAATGTTAAACAAAGTAACCAAGAATCTGAAGCAGTTACTGAGAGTGGAACAAAATAATAGCATTCAATCTTTCTTAGAAAACCTTTCCGCGAGTGAAGCTTCCGATTACTCACTCTGGAAAGCTACTAAAAACATAAATCGTCCTATACAACATATACCACCTCTAAAAAAGCCAGACGGAAAATGGGCTAGATGCGACTCTGAAAAAGCATACAGCTTTGCAGAACACCTAACAAAAGTATTTGAACCAACCCCAGCGGAAAACACCGAACAAGAGGAAAAAGAACTATTCAACGAACAGATTACTCACAAAGAAGCAACAGTTTTTAAAAACGTCAAACTCAAAGACGTTAAACGTATTATTATAAACTTAAAAAATAAAAAATCACCTGGTGACGATAAGATAAGTGGGAAAATGATCAAGGAACTGCCTCCCAAAGCGTTCAGACTAATTACGATCATAATCAACGCAATGTTCCGTCTACACCATTTCCCGGACCAATGGAAAAACGCGCAGATTATACTTATTCCAAAACCTGGTAAATGCCCAGAACTAGTCACATCCTATAGGCCAATAAGCTTGCTCACTGTTTTATCCAAAATTGCAGAAAAAGTAATCCTGAAAAGGATTAATTTGATAATACAATCAAAAAAATTAATTCCAAATCATCAGTTTGGTTTTCGAAACTATCACGGCACAACCGAACAAGTCAACAGAATAACTGCAAAAATAAGAAACGATCTGGAGAATAAACGTTACTGTTCCGCAGTCTTTCTTGATGTGGCGCAAGCGTTTGATAAAGTCTGGCACAAAGGCCTTCTTTATAAACTCAAAAAGCACCTCCCTGAGACCCTTTACCTATTGCTTGAATCGTACCTAAACAACAGAACCTTTCAAGTAAAGGTAAATGACGAGACAACAAACAACATCAGCATCAACGCGGGGGTTCCACAAGGCAGTGTCTTAGGTCCAACCCTATATCTATTATATACAGCAGATCTACCAATTACGGAAAATGCAACAATAGCTACATATGCAGATGATACTGCTATTCTCTTTTCCCACTCCAGCGCTCAAACTGCATCAGAACATACACAAAAATATCTAAACGTAGCGCAAAAATGGTTCAGGAATTGGAGAATAAAAATAAATGAGACAAAATCTTCTCATATAACCTTTACGCTAAGAAGAGATACATGCCCACCAGTTCTTCTAAATGACAAATATATACCACAGGTAGATGTTGTGAAATATCTAGGCATGCATCTGGACCGTAGACTGACCTGGAAAACACACATATGGACAAAACGTAAACAACTAAATCTAAAATTCCGAAAAATGTATTGGCTCATGGGTAAAAAGTCAAAACTCTCAATAAATAATAAACTGTTAGTATATAAAAGCATCTTGAAGCCTGTATGGACATACGGAATACATCTATGGGGGGCCGCCTCCAATTCCAACATCCAAATAATTGAGAGATTCCAAGCTAAATTACTTCGCAATATTACCAATGCCCCCTGGTATGTGACAAATGAAATTATCAGAAATGATCTCAATATACCTACAGTTGTCGAAGAAATAAAAACGTTAAATACAAGATATAAAGGAAGATTATTAAATCATCCAAACAAGCTTGCTTCGGATTTACTTCTCGTAAGCAGAACATCAAGACTGAAGAAATACAAGATTCTCTAACACAACAATAGCTGAAATTATTATTCTCTTATATCCTTTTCACTGTAACAACAATAACAATAACAAACAAACTGTAATTTACTCATGTAACACTAAGTAGCTGTAAACATTGCATTCGCACAGTGACATAAAGTAGGTACTCACCAATGGGTGTGTATCTGGTCATGTTATGTTCGTACCTTGTATATATTTTTACTGAATGTCGTCAGACAGATTGTAAAATAAATTGGATGTTAAAAAAAAATGGAGCACATAACAGTAAGGGACACTGGTTGATAGCAGTAATATAAATGTAAATGATATTTTCTTGTTCGCAAAAAAATCAGACTCGATTACAGTAACCGTTAAGACCATTGTAAAGAGATACGAAGTCAAGAATTTAGGGGAGACACATTCTGCAGTAGAGATAAAACTAGATTGGAAACAACCCGATACAGTACGATTGACGCAAAAGAGTTACATTGAGTCATTGTTAAAAAGGTATAACATCTAGGAATGCAGATCAGCGATAAGATTTTTAAAGGTAAATTGCGCACGAATTTTAATTTGTTTTTTTCCGGATAAACCTAAGAAAACTACAAATACAAACGCGTCGAATATTTGTAGAACTCTCGCGGTGAAAGAGAGAGATAAGTAGTGCAGAGATAAGATAGTGCAGAGACTACAGGAATAAAATTAAATGGAGTTTCGGAAGAGTCAGTTATCAGGCGTACAGGAAAGTTGCATTATTCCGTTGTTTTGGACGATGGTTGGACATGAGAACGACACATTGATCAGATTCGAAAGACTGGCGAGAATAAAAGCCGAAGCTAGGAGCTGTATGCAGATGAATCCAAATGCGGAGGATTTATCAGACGGAATGCCTGAGGAACCCAAGAATAATCCAGGAGAATTGGATCAAAACGGTTTAAGAGAAATCGAAGACAATTTGCCGCGAGAGATATCCGAACAAGAAGTCTTGGAAACGCCACCGACGTCATAAGGAGAAACCAGCCGTAAAGAACTCTCAACTCGGAAGAGAAAATTACCTTCGAGATTTGCGGACTTGTATATCAAGTTTTTCTAAGAAGTAATATTCTCATTATTATACGAGAGCAGAGATGTTATGTGTGGTAAGGAATTAGAGTTCGCGCGAGGTCGCGTTACTGATCTTCTTAAGATAGGTTAGCAAGGCATGCACCGAGTTCTCTGACGGGACTTGATGGTGGCGCGTTCTCGCGCTACCGCCCGTTATATTGGCTAGATTGGCGATAGAAGTACCTTCTCACTTTTGTAAAATAAAGGACGTTATCTAACTGGCACTTAGGCAAGAGTTTTCTTCAATTTCCCTTTCACCAATACACAACACTTACAATAAGTTCGAAGATATAAGCCTTTTAAATCCTATTTTAATTAGGAAAGCGCTTCCAGTTCTTCATTCCAGTTTTTTCTGATTGCTTCATTTTGTAAATCGGACGTAGTAATCTAGCCACTTCTACATTTTTAGCATTTGAGAAGAGGCTTCTACATTTGATTTCCATATAGATTTTAGCGTTACAAGCCGGCTTGGGCTCGCTGGGTCATAAGTACGTCGAGACTGTCCTGAGGGGAGCGCGAGATAAACAGAAGAATGGTATAGATTATGTATACGGCGTTTACCTACACAAGGATAGATTGATGTTTGGCAATAAACGTTTCGACGTGAATACGGACAACATAATTATCGACGGCGTACGATACGCCGGTACACCCGGTCTTTACGAATTAATTTTCAAGAGAATTCCCGACGATCTCCTCTACACGGAAGACGATATGAACAAGTACAAGAGCATGCTGCTGGCGACGATTGCGAACAAACACAAGCATCATTTGCAGGGCCGATTATTGAGCAACAGGGGATACAAGTACAAATACGTCGCACCGTATGGTCGATCACACCCAAGAAACAGAAGAAGAAATCTGGAAAGGGATTATCTCACGCAATGACATTGAACGACAACGCGATCGATTACGTACACTGGGACGATCCCAACGAGTTGGTGGATCATCTACGATTGCTCGACGCTTCGCACCGAGCGGGCAACAACGCTCACGACAACAAGGTGCTGTCGATTATCGAGGAACTTCGCAAAGCCGGTCTTATTATAAATTAAATCGTATATCGACGAAACGAGTCAGTCGAGTGGCGTTAGCGAGAAAAAAATACTTTTGTCCTTTGTATAACGCGTCGAATCATGAAAAAGAGATCAAACGAAAAGAGAAAAATTAGCTGGGAGAGACGTCGACTCGTCGAGGAATTGCACGCTCCGGCGAGTAGAAATTTTTCACGAAGACGCGTAGTTGGAGGATACGACGATCCATGGCAGGCTGATATCATCGAGATGCGTCCGTACTTGAGCTTCAACAGAGGCCACCACTACATACTCACCGTCATCGATGTGTGAGCGTAGGCCATACCGCTCAAGAGCAAGGGTGGAAGCGAGACGGTTAATGCTATTGTTGAGATAATTCGAGCAAGTGGAAGATGTCCTAAAAATTTACAAACGGATATGGGAAAAGAATTTTACAACGCCGATGTACAGAAAATCTCGAAAAAATACGACGTTAATCACTATTCCACATATTCGACGTTGAAAGCGTCGGTAATCGAGCGGTTCAATCGTACGCTCAAAAGCCACATGTGGAAGATGTTTACACTCAACGCATTACAAGTGGATCGACGAGCTGCCGCGTCTCGTATCAGATTACAACGCGCGCAAGCTTCGCGCCATCGGCATGCGACCCGTCGACGTAACTTCCGCGATCGCCGGAAGACTTTTGGACACGGTGTACAGCGTGATAAAAATCGCTGGTCCAGCAAAATTCAAAGTGGGCGATTCAATACGCGTGAGCAAGTACAAGACGATTTTGGGAAGGGTTACACGCCAAGTTGGATCACCGAGGTGTTTACGATCGTTAAGGTGCAGCGTATCAATCCCGTAACCTATCTACTCGAGGACTATCGTGGAAAATCCGTCGCTGGTGCGTTCTACGAGCACGAGTTGCATCGCGCTACTCATCCGGACGTGTATCTCGTGGAGAAAGGAACTGCGCAGGAAGGAAGACAAGGTGTACGTCAAGTGGCTGGGATTCGATGGATCGTACAATTCATGGATACACAAAAACAATGTCATTTGATAAAATTTTTCGTGTATTTTTTTTTCTACATTTAAAAATATATAACTATATCAATATAAGTATATAAACGTATTTTTTTTTATTACTTCCCATTCATCATCATCTTCGTTTTGGAGTATACAAAATGTATAATTATTTATAACAATTTATGTATGGAGCAGAATACATACATATGTAGTAATACATAATAGTAATACTTATATACATGTAAAAAAAAACATACGTAAAGTGTAAATTAGAATACTAGTATATACGTAAATATAGTATACTAATAGTATAGTTATAATAAATATTATAATAAAAACATACGATATATATTATATGAAAGACAATAATCGTAATACATAAAAAATAATAATAATACTTGTATAAATGTAAAAAAAGTGTAAATTATAATAGTAATACATAATAGTAATATATACTAAATATAATACATATAATACATATATTGTATTACAAAGGTATCCGCCAATATCCCCGGTAACGTCTCCGTCGAGTCCGGTATGACATATTGTTTGTCGTCGTATGGACTCAGAGCGATTTTCGATTCGGATATCGTGTACACCTCGTGTAATTTAGATCGTATACACGATTGATGGCGAGTTATTTCAATTTCTTCGTTCAAACACCGCGTGTAATCGTCGAACGTTATCGTTCGCGCTACGACGTTATTCTTTACGCCTTTCGCCTTTTTAATGTTCTTCTTGCCATTTACTCTCACCGCGTACATCTTCGCTCTAAGTCCAACAAATTCAGTCATTAATACACCATTGTTCTCATCCTTCATCAGACCGAGTACTTTTTTGATCGCGAGAGGCATGCCGTACACGTTGTCTGACAGATAATCGCTCTTGTCGAATCTAGCGATATCGCCTTTCATAGTCTCGTAAACATCGTCGCATTCTATATAGTAAATGAGACTATCCGTGTCGGTGTACATGATCTTGCATTTATCGCGATACATCGGTGACATGTACTCGTGATGAAATTCATACAAACAGACTTTCGATATTTCAAATATGCACATACTCACGTAAATCGGCTTATTGAGCTTCACCTCGAGTTTGCGCATTTCGACGATCAAATTTTCCGTAAAGACGCTGCGGCTGTAAAAATTCGGTTTCGCGATCATTGTCTCCGCGCCGTACCGTCCGTCCCATTTTGTTATTAATGTTACATCAACGTGATTGCGCACATTCTCCATGGTCTTACCGAATACCGCGTTGTTCATTACTTTATACAAATTTTTTTCGAAATCGTTTTTCGCGAGCGTTCTAAATTGTGTACAGAGTTCAATGTAATCGCAGAGCCATGGAGATTGAGAGAATTGTAGCACCCGATGGATCTTTATTACGCGAAGACCGTGATGAGTACATTGCTGCAGGTTGCGGTAATGGTGACGTAACGCTGTCGCTAGAAGTTTATCTTCGCGCTTGCCAGGCGGTTTATCGCGCGTTGGGCAGAAAGGTAGGTCAGTGTGTCGGTCGTGTAGATGCTGCGGATATTCGAGATCGACCTCGAGAATATAACCGATATGTAAATTCGGAGCGATCGCGCTCACGTCAAAGTTCGCAGCGTCTTCGACATCGAAATTCGGTGTATTCGGTAAAGGTTGACACATCGCCCATCCGTATTCACATCGCAGATTATTCACATCGTAGTACATCAAGTACGACGACGGTTTCGATGGATCGAACGAACACATGTACTTGTTATTAACGTGTCTGCCAGAGCATTGACTGAGGTCGTCGCGTATACCGCGCTCGATGAACATGACTATATCAATGTTGGTGAGCAACTCGAATTTTCAGCACGGCGTCCCATGTAAAATCTGGCAATGTATAATAATGCACGGGATCGAGACTGTTGCAACTCGAGATGCAACTATTGCGGAAATTTTCGAAAATGTCTGCTAATAACAAGACATCAGTTTTCAAGTACAGATCACTGTACTCACCGAGCATTCGGATGGAGAATCGCTTCCAGATGTTCGCGACGTGAGAGTAATCGGATAATGTATCGCCTATCAACGAACTGAAAAATAATTCGCGCGGTGGTAAGCGCGTGTCCTGCAATTTTTCGCAATCAATATACTCGATCGTACGAAAAGACACCTTTTCGTGTGAGTAATTCAAATTCTTCGTCTAATAATATTGGAAATTCGGAACGTACAATTTTTAATTTATCTTTGTCGAGATACGACGCCAATTTATCAAGGCTTACATTTAAAAATTTGAAAGAATCAATGAATCTTAATTTTACGCAATTTTTCTGATAATTCTTTTCATTTTTGTCTTTGGTGCTATCGACATTTTTAGTGAATGAAATATATTTTTCTTTAATTATCGATAGTATATCTACATGTCCATCGTACGCGGTAGCAATTTCTTTAATTATAAAATGCGCGTCGTAGCCTAATAAATTGTGAAATACGGCTGGAATATAAAACGAATTTTTATAATTTAAATTACAATTCGAATACGTTGGACCACGTTATCTACTGATGAGATGACAATGATCGCGGATCCGCATGTCGTCCGGCGCGAACGGTTTCTCGCAGATGTGACAACGCGTCGCGCTACGGTATGCCTCCCATTGCTGTTTAGATAACGTCTCCATGGGCATGTTGGCGGATATGATATTTTTCACGCGATGCGCTAAATGAGTTGTCGCGAGAACCACGCTATACAATCTTCATCGCGACGGAAGTGATACGACGATAACGCGTCATCGTACGTACATCGCACGTAATAGCCTATGCTAAATGCGTCATGCTGTTGATACGCATACGACGCGTCTTCCTTGTCGGATTTCGTCTTGCGTAAGACGCATTCCAGATCGGCATAGATGATGAATGGCACTCGTTCTCGATTGTTATAGTTGTCGAATTCGAGTCACCTGTCGTCCTCGCTCGGCAGTCGTATGGCGCAGTCGTTGATCTTCGTCACACTTCGTGCGACTGCAATTTTTCGCACGAAGTAATGAAGGCACCTGCAAATAATAAAGAAATCATTTTTCTATTTTTACTGTTTTTATTGACTATTTTTATTATACTTACCGATCACAAAAATATTTCCTGCTCTCGTTCCCAATAATTTGTGAAATTACAAGGCGGGATAGATTTTTTATCCATGTGAGCGATCCTCGCCACCGCGGATTGTCTGGCGAGGCGCGGACGCTTGGCACAACAAAGCTCTTCGAGCTGCTCGATGCATTTGTCGCATCGTTGCAGCCACGAGAAACACATCAGAGTAGCGACCTGGCCATACTGTTCCAGCAGTTCGCGTTTCACTCGCTCGTGGTTTTCCATGTTTTTTTTTTTAATGTGTGCAAAGTGGGCACATGCTGCACGAGAATAACAAAGGCAGTCTGCAATTCGTGCACGAATTGCCGTCTAGCCTACCGAAAGAACCGGTCTCATGCACCTTGACGTGATACATTGCTCCATCGTTAATGTCAGCTATACGAATCATGCATGATGTGCATACGATTAAAGAACCTCCCAGATTGTATAATAATTGAGAAGAGATTGTATAATAATTGTGGATCACACAGTGCTTAGTACGAGCATTCAATATATAAATTTCTGGAGACTAATTTTTCTACGCGATCCATTTCATACTCGCTCATATCACTAGCATATACACTAGCTATCGGATAGCATTTCTTCATCGGACGACTCTTGGTCCATTATATTCTTAAAGTCTACTTCCATTTCATCAAACACTTCGTCGCTAATATTCGCGAACTATTCCTCATCCACATTTCTAATATATTCTGCTACGTCTGCTCTGTCCTCAATGTTACCGATATTCTCGAACTCTACATCTTTCATTATGCCCTCAAATTCTATTTCCATTGCTTCAAATAACTTGTCTGCATTTACACTATCCATGTCCTCAATGTCTGCATGATGTCAGCCATACTTTTCGCATTACGCTTATTGCGATTCGGTAATCTTTAAAAACGCCAACTGAGATGCCGCGCGCTTATGACCCATTATATATTCTATTTGCGACTTCTTTGTCTCTTTGTCTACCCTCTCTATTGAGTTGCAGCATCGGCGACGTATCACCGATCTCTTTTTACAAAAAAATATCGTAATCGGTGTCTCTCTCTTAACGCATCGCGACGGGTCACCCGATCTCACAGTTTTTCCTAGATAAATATCATTATCGACGCTTGAAAGAAAGAACTGTGAGAATGCAGTATGATTTCATCATCTATCCCTCATTGATGGCGCTTTGTGTAGCAGCCTATACATCGATGATGTGCCACCGATCTCCTAGACAAAAGTCCACGTTATAGTATCGCGACGCATTTCGGGGTGGGTGTGGGATGGCGGCGGTGACCTCGCAACGCATTTTTGGGACAGACGCAGGCGACGGCTCGAATCGCACTTTAGGGTGGACATGGGGTCCGCGGCGGGGGCGGTGGCGCTGGCGCCTGCGGCGGAGTGTGGGGTGACGGCGGTGGCGGCAGCGTCTGCGGCGGTGGGATGTTGGGTGGCGGCGGTGGCAGCGGTCCCAATTATACGTGACATCACCACATGTATTTATATCAGTAAACATCGATAGCGCCGGGACTTCCCGCGCTTCCCCTCCCTTCCCTGCGCCTACCAGTACCCCCTCGCGCCTTCTCCCCCGCGCCTACGAGTACCCCCGCGCCCCGCGCCCCCCTCAGAGGACCAGGGTTAGAACCGCCACTATTATACTACTTCGGCATTTTTTAATTTTCACTTTACCGTCTCTTATTAATGATTCTTTTCGTTCTTGCTCTATTTATGAGATCGATATTAAGTTCTTTCTAACATTATTGAAGTAATAAACATTTCATAGTACTATGCCTCTCTCTACATTGAGAATAGTCTTTTTTAGAAAAATATCGCCCCATACCTTTTGCTCTGTTTTGTTGTAGCGTCGCTCTGTTCTGCTTGTTCAAACCTGCCGTAATATTAATTATCCTGGAGTTCATCTCTTGAAAGTTAGTGAACCAATCTCGTTTCTTGCACACGTGATGCATGTTTCCGCTATTCAAAATCTATGTTTTTGAGGTCGACGATGTACAAAGACATAAGGAATGCATACTTCTTTTTCTGTCTTATGCCAGGTTTCTAGTCGGATTCATCATTCCTTGATCGGTAATCTCTTGCAAGGTGACCAACTTTTCTGCAATTAAAACAAGTAAGCGATTTATACTTTTCGTTAACCCTGCTGGTTCGGTTTTTTTATCTTTCTTATTTGTCACCAATGCTTCTTTTGGCGAATCTGTTTTATCGCCTAATCTACATTGTCTGTCGTATTCCGCTAACAGGTCTCTTTTTACTTCCGCCGACGTAAATTTATCGTCTGACAAACTCGCCAGAGCTATATTTCAATTCTCGTAGCTGTCTGGAAGTCCGGCCAGTATCGTATATGCTAAGTCTTCATCTTTTACTTTGGCATTTATCCGCATCTCTGAAGTTAGAAACAGCAACTTTCGCTCTCGCAACGTACGCAGACATGTACTCATTGCTTTTTATTTATAAATAATAAAATGCCTTTTTAAATCGCATAATTCTTACTCTTGATTTAGGAAATAAGTAATAAAGGACTCTTGAAATTTAAAACAATGGAAAAATTAAGGGGCGTTTAAGAGTCAATAGTTCGCAATTAAAATTAGAGCAAATAAAAATAAATATATTATAAAGTAAGATATAAGAATTAGATACAAGTTACATCTTGATTTAGGTTCATGGATTTGTTCAAGCGTCTGTCACACGTCACATATGCACTTTTATAATCCTTTATATGTACCTGTTGATCTATTGCTAGACTCAAACCTATAGCTACCAACGCCTTATCGTTGTTAGTTTGATATTGTTTTCTATCGGCTGCAGTATCACTTAGCTCGATCTTACTGAATGCATAATCAAGTAGTCCTTTATCTTTTAGGAGTTACTTTATTTCGGTTTTCCATGTCCAATAATTTCTATCGAATAGTTTCTCGACTAAATTCTCGTTTCTGTTGTCTGTATGACTAATCTTTTTCAATGTTTCTTCTAGAATTTTCTACCTGAGTTTATAACTTCTTCTATAACCTCTCAACTTCCCAGTATAACGCGCCTTGCCTATTTATATTTTCTATACTTCTGAACGTACTACCCATAACCATTTGTTAGGGGGGAGCGAATAAATAAAGATGATGATTTACAAGAATTATAAGCACTTTATTGGGCCACGGTCCGATTCGCGCTCACAACGCTTAAAAATTATTTTATCCTTGTTATTTGTCAAATGTCAAACGAAGATAAAATAATACTCATGAGCATTGTCAGCATGAATCGGACCACGGCCTCGTACAATTGCCATCGACACGTCTAATTAATGTGATTGCTTGTGAGTACAAAGGAACAAGAAGGTATACATAAAAAAGCAAAGAAGGCGCGCCTAGCAACGACAAGACTTATTAGTCGATAAAATGTCAATAAGTAATCGATCGTGATCTATAAAAATGGTAAGTTCGCATTTCACCAGACGCTAATTAATGTCTGGACAAGCAATTATTCATTATTTTTCTATAACAAATATTTTTTCTCTTTTACAGATTCGAAAATCCTTTTCCAGGATTAAAGTATATTAATATGTTTTTGTAAGGTGGAGTTTATGCAGAGGATGACCAAAAATTTCGAAATTAATATATTTTTTACCATTTCTTAGTGTAATATGGCGTCTCAAGTCGTGACAATATTTGCTTGATCCGAAAGTTTTGCAACCTGTTTTTACGAAATAGTAATTCACATACACATAGTTTGCACGAATAAATAACATCAAGAGAATTAGACTTATAAGGAAAGAGACCCAACTGTTCCCCTCCGATCTTATTGAACTTTTAGTATGTTATTCTCCAGACAAAAATAAACGACATGTATTTTTTATACCCATGCACTTTTAAGAGGTGAAACACCTTTTAGAAGAAAATCGGTTTTTCTCTTTCAAAGCAGATATTGTCGAAACTGTAAGAAAAAAATGTTTGAAATAAAATTTGCATTGTTTCAAGAGTACTTTATAATACAAAAGAAAAAAATTTTTTATATTTTTTTTTATTTGTTTATCTCCACCATTTAACTTTTTTTTTAATTTTGATTTTTTTTATAATAAAAAAAGATTATTTTAAGACGAATTCAATCATGTGTGATAAAGTTAATCGCTTTATCGCGACGAATTTGTTATATGAAAATTGACACGTACAATTGTGTGTATATATTGCGTGAGATATTGGTGTGGTAAAATATAAAAACATGTCGATGCGCTGGAAAAATAGCAACCTCTGCTGACATCGGAGTTCAGGCTTTATTTTAGGATTCCCTTAAATTAGTTTTTGATTTTGCCAGTTTTGATTTTTCCAGCAAGAAACAACTCATCGAATCTCGACATCGTTTCGATTATTTTGCCGTCAATTGCATGTCAGATTGATGTCTAATTGATACTCATTTCTCACTAGGATGGTTTTCGCAATCATGTTATTTTTGTCAAGAAACTAAACTTATCGAGAAAATCTATTACACTAAATATATTTGTTAATAATATTTTAACTTAAAACAAAATACAGCAAATCTGCTTTTTGGACTGCTCAGGGATTGCCAACGAACGCTACTTTCAATATTCCACAATTGCAAAATGAGATAATACGTTTTCTTGCTGGGTTATTATATTTTTATTTTTGATGATAAGCTTAATAGATTTATTGCAGATCCTTTATACGAAATTTTCGTGATCAAGTTATTTTCTATCTGCTTACAACTGCAATAAAGCCGATTTATTGATTTATCGCGATGAGATGTTAATTATTTGTAACAATATGATTAGCGATTCGAAATTATATCTTAGCTAGCAAAATATGATAAATATTTATTTTGCATGAATTATGATGTTATCATTTTTAAAGCACACTGTTGACAGTTGCCGTGTGCTGCAGCTGACATCAAAATGCTAGAAAAAACGACTAAATTTCCAAGATAAATTAAAATTAAAGAATAAAATGGAAGCTTTTACATTACCACCGTACCACATATCAGAAAATATTCATCTTCAGCAAGTCCATATTTCGAACTAACCGCACTGAGAAAAATGTCTGGTTGAAAATGAAGCTTTTAACATTAATTGGAATTTCAATTGTCTGAACTGAAATTTTAATAGATTTAACCAGAAAATTCTGATTCGTCTATTTTCAATTAGAATTCCTATTAATCTAACCAGACATTTTTCTCATTGCGAAATATTCACATCATTATTGCAATCTGATATCTCAAGTTCATTCCATACTGTTCATTTCTATTTGTTCATCCTCAAGACTAAAGCTTTTTTGTATTTTGGCTAGACTGTAACCACGAGTATCTTTTACAAGTAGGGCGCAAAGTATTCCAGCTATCCAGCAAAAGCCAGCAAAGAGCCACATAGTCTTTGAGACACCAAGGACACCCAGCATCTCTCCGAATGTCATAGCTGTTATTAGAGATAGTGCCCAATTAAAAACAACTGCACATGCAACGGCAGTTTCTCTGATTTGCATAGGAAAAACATCGCCTAATAGCGCCCATGAAATCGGTCCGACACCGACATTGAAAGCGGCAAAAAAGAGAGTTGTCCAGGTTGGCGGCATCCAAAAATACAAGTCATCATACTCTGGATCTTGATCCCTCAATTTATAAAACCATCCTGCAAATCAAAATTTGAAATTATTTTATTTTATATTTAATTTTATTTACATAAACATTTACTGCCAAATATGCACTTAATAAAAACTTTTTGTTGTTATTGAATTTTTTGGTTACATTATTTCTAGTGACAAAAAAGTAATTTTTCCTATTCAAAATTATCTTTTTAATACTCATTTATTTTAAACGTTCATATTTGAAATACTGTGTTCTTTTTCAGTGCTCACTCTCACAAGAGAACCATCGGAATTAACTTTCACCGATTTTAATGAGTTTTGGATAGATGTAGAGCATGAACAAATATTAGACCCACATTTTTTGTGCTTATCTCGAAATTTAAGAGATAAAACACTCCCTCAAAAATAATGGAGTGTATTATTTTTTAAAAATATCTTTTAAATGATGAGATATATCCAAAAATATTTTATATAAAAGTTGTGTAGTTTCTTATGCTCTGTATAACGGCATAAAAGACATGTTGCAAAAATCAATTTTGCAACAAATTGTTATAAACAAATTATTAAAAATTAAACTATAATAGTAATAAGGCTCAATAAATTAAACAAACAGAAAGAAAAGGACTACGAGCCTAAAACAATTATCATAAAATAAAAGAATTTTTTGAACAGTTAATAAATAAAACATGTCATCAAGTTAAAATATAAACTTTAATTTGACCGGTAATAAGTAAAACAAAACAAATGTTTCGATCCCTGTTGGATCATTTTCAATATGAATAAAAATAACAATGGAAATATTATATAGATAATATATATAAAAATTAAAATTCGCTCTCGATCGCAGTATCAAATATAAATCTTGCTTCAATATAAAATGAAAGTTATAAGGAAGTTATAATCGACAAGGTATTCCTCTGACTTGTGTATGTTAATGACGAACATGTTTTTGTTAGAAAGTACAAAATGTAATGTAAAATTACCACAGGAATAAGAAATAAAAAATAATAAAAAAATACAGAACGAGTCGCAAGTAATAAAAAGAAAGGTACAAAACGAGTCGCAAGTAACAAAAATAAAAATAAAAAGGCAAAAAATCTAATATTATGAGAAATGTACATAAGAATTATTAAAGCGGATAGAAAATATGTGATGTACCGTCATACATTATATATGTTTAATTTAGTCACAAATAAATTAAAATAAATACCTTTTATTGTGTATCAAAGTGATATGTTATCTCTTATTAGGCAATGCGATGAGATTGAATGTAATCTCTCTAAGATGCTCAGAGACAATGTGAAATACAAAATATAAAGACAAGAAGGTTGGAGTGATAAATTAAAAAGGAAGGGGAACATAAGAGGGAGAAAATAAAGAGGGAAGAGAAAATGGGGAGAGGAGAAATGAAAAGAAAAAGAATGCAGCTAAGAAGGAGAAAGAGATTGAATGATCTGTGAGTAAGTTTCAGGTAAAGATTCAGTATCATTTTGTTTATTAAGACCTTGTTTCTGTCTTCTAATGTGAATCATTTCAGACACCAATCTCTTATTATACGAAGATTCGCAATCTAAAATTTTTACCTCGTTCCAACTAAAATTGTGGTCAAAATTAATACGATGATCAATTATGATAATGGGAGAACCAATATTCTTCTTAATGTCAGAGATATGTTCGTATAATCTCGTACTCAATTTTTTTTTGTCTGACCAACACAACTCACTTCACAATCGTCAGGAGATTTTATAAACTATTATACATTCTGGTAGATAGGAAATCAAGCTTATCTTTTCCTCTTTTTATAAAATTTTTTAATGTGTTAGGAATAGAAAAGGATACTTTACAATGGAACATACTAGAAATAGGAAGGAAACTTTCAGAAATAGATTTGACGTAAGGAATTATAAAATATTTGTCTTTCTCTTGTGAATTACGTGTAATATGTTTATTATGTATATGAAACTTTAATCTTTGTTCAATTGTAGAGAAGATAAAAGAGAGAGGATAACAATTATTTAAAAAGGTATGAATAGTATCTATCAGATTTTTTTGTTGGAACCGTGGTTGTAACAAGAGGATAATTTTGTTAATGAAACTAATAGTGCCTTTTTTATGGCAAAGAGGATGATTTGAATGGAAATTAAGGAACCTTCCCAAACACGTCTTTTTATGATAAATATCAAATATAATTTTCTGGTTATCTATAACAAGCATCATATCAAAAAAACTCAATCTGTCACTTGTACCAACCTCTAAAGTAAATTACAATCTCTTATGTAAAGAATTTAAAATATTTAAAGCGTCATTGATAGTATCAGATGGAAATGCAAGAATGACATCATCAATATATCTAAAGTAAAATAATGGTTGTACTGACAATTTTTTAAGTGCTATTTCTTCTAGATCTTGCATTACAATGTCGACGATTATCGGCGATAATGGTGAACTCATTGGAGTACCGAATACCTGTTTGTAAGTTCTGTTATTAAAAGCAAAAAAAGTTGAATCTAAAATAAATCTAACTGCAATAAAACTCGTTTTTTGAGATGTTTGTCTTCGCCGAAATGTAAACCCATCTCCTATTGATGCTATTTAATGCTAACTCAACAAGAATATTAATAAAAAGTGATACTACATCTAACGAAGCCAAAACATATTCAGAATAAAAAGCAGTACTATTTAAATACTCAAATGGAAACTGTCTTTAATGTGACTAGGAGCTTTTGGTATGCTATCATTAATTGCTATAATTTTGTATTATGTAAAAAAAGAGAAAGATAATATAATAAGCTGTTAACAGAGGACACAATCACTCTCAATGGATTACGTCTTTGTATTTTGGTCAAACCGTAAGCTCTAGATATAACACCATCAGTTGTAAGCAATCTCCGATATATTTGCTCGTTAATAAACCGATCACGGTTCCATCTCACCAACAATATATGTAAGTCTTCAGTCAATTTCCTACTCGGATCTTTATTAATGATTACATAAGTGTTAATGTCTGAAAGAATCTCTTCCATTTTCGATACATAGGCGTCAAAAGCAGATCCTTGTCAAGAGCAACAGTAACACTTCTCTTGTCAGCGTTTGTGATAAGTATATTAAGATAGTCATTAATAAATCTTTTTGTAACATGTAGCCACTCCAAAATCTGTTTGTTAATAAAAATAGGAGAAGGGAAATTGTTATGGAATCTGTTAAGTATTGGGAAAGAATTATTTCTGACAAAGTTGATGATATTCTTGGGACGATCACTAATATTATTTTCAATGTGTTTGATAAATTCAATCAAAGTTTTATCTTTGTTATCTTTATTGATAGGAAGCCCAAATTTTTCACCAAGTTGTAATAAATACCGAACTTGTAAGGAAATGTCACTACCGCTCAAATTAACGAACCATTTGTCATATCTAGCGTATCTAGGGGAGGCGCCTTATTAAATTTTTCTGGATTAATGTCAATTCTTTCAGAATTAGAATGAATATTTTGTGAGACATTATCGACCGTAAGTTGAATATTTAAAGAGTTGTTATTAGTGTGATTAGAAACAACATATGAGATAGGTCTGATTTTAGATTTGGATAATTTAAAATTTTTATGCCGCAACCAATCAAAGCAAAAATTGATTGGTTGCGACATAAAATTTTTAATTATCCAAATCTAAATCTACTGGTACATCTACTGAAAGAAGATGTGTGTACATTTGTTGAAGCAGCAACATCGACTGATAAAAAACAATCCAATGGAATATTGGAAAAGCGACAAAACAGCAATTACAGCCTATAACAGCATACATATAGGCTATTACAGCTGTATTACAGCTGATATGCACAGAATAAACGGGCATAGTTCCAAACATCAGTTGAATTTTGTTTCCAAAGTGATTCCAAAGTAAAATGTGATATTTGTGGCACAACTACTATACTCATTATTTGTTCTTGATATAGAAAGTCACTTTGTATTATATACTTTTTTCGTGACCATCACATTTGTAATACCTACCATAAACAAGTATATTATTTGTTTATGTAAAAATTGTTTATGCATCAATTCTGTATTAACGTTTTTATGTATCTTTTATATCAGTGATCAGAATTACTTGTTCATTTCGGGCCGATTCTCGAAGTGACGCCCATTGTTTTTCCATTATCGCTCGCTGCTCGACGGTCGAGCCGCCGATAACGCGATTGGTGCTATGTCTCAGAAGTGTGTCCATTAGTGAAAAATATGCTGGTAACGTATCTTTAGGAAAAACTTGTAAAAAATTTTACTTTCAACATAATTTTTATAAATAAAATTTTCTATTATTTAGATACATTTTTTGCAAAAAATATAAATGACAATAATGTACAATAATTAAAATTAAGATATTTTTTTACATAGCTGTATAGGAGGGATTCGAACTCATGGCGTTAGAAGAGGGCGCGGGACGTACTCGTTGGCGCGAGGGGTACTCGTTGGCGCGGAGGAAGGCGCGGGAGTACTCGTAGGCGCGGAGAGGGAGAAGGCTCGGGAAAGGTCCCGGTGGCATCAATATTTATATAAATATAGGACCACGATCGATTGATTATGTAAATATGATGACATTCCGCTATGCGTATTTTTTTCGTTATCCGCCGCTGCCGCCCGTCCTCAAAAATGCGTAGATAACAAGGGCTCGCATGTTAAAAAAAGATAGAGCACGCAATGATATCGGAGCGTGATATAAGTAAAGAAAGGACGGAAGAAATGATCAATGTAGTAAAAATTCCTTTTCTTTTTTTGTGACGCAGTTTTTCAATACGGTTTTTTACTAGCGCGTCGAGGCAAAAGATAGAAAGTAAAAGAAAATACATATGTAGTGATGTGAACGAAAATTTTTTTGAATGTTAAGATTTTGAACTATTATACAATATATGTATTAGGTGTACAAAAAAGTTCTGAGCTTTTTTTTGTAAAATTCAATCTTTATTTAAAAACAAACGAAAAAATATTAATCAGCGAAATATTCTCCGTTTGCGTCAACGACCTTTTGCCATCTTTCGGGGAGCTTGCGAATTCCTTGACGATAGAAACTCACCGGCTTCGAAGCGATAAAGTCATCAATGCATTTTCGTATCTCTTCTATTCTCACGAAATGTGTATCAGCCAAATGATGCTGCAGCGACCGGAATAGGTAGTAATCGGAAGGCGCCATGTCTGGGCTATACGCCGCGTGCGGGAGAAGTTCCCAGCCTAACGCAAAGATATGCTCCTGAGTCATTTTCGCAGCATGAGGTCGAGCATTGTCATGAAGCAAGATCACTTTACGATGTCCTTGGCCAGTAAATGGCCTCTTTTCTTCTAATGCATCGCTCAAATTGGTCAATTGTTGTTGGTAGCGGTCTGCCGTGACTGTTTCACCCGGTTGTAACAACTCGTAGTACAACACACCCTTCCAATCCCACCAGATACAGAGCAAAACCTTCTTGGCGTGGATATTGGGCTTTGGCGTCGATGTCGAAGGTTTACCAGGATCAACCCATGATTTTCTACGTTTAGGGTTATCATAAAGAATCCACTTTTCATCGCCTGTAACGATTTTGTGCAGAAAATCTTTTTTCCGGAACTTTGAGAGTAAACTGAGTGCAGTGTCACGTCGTCGATTTTTGTTGTCTTGGGACAAATCATGCGGAACCCATCTGCCTTCCTTCTGAACCTTTCCCATCGTATGTAATCGTACGGAAATGGCTTGCTGCGTAACGCCAAGCTGTTCTGCAAGCTCATTTTCAGTTTGCGCAGAGTTTATATCCAGCAGTGCTTGCAATTCGTCCGTTTCAATCTTTTCAGGGCGTCCAGCACGCGATTCATCTTTAAGACTGAAATCTCCTTGGCGAAACTTTTAAAACCACCTTTTGCATGTTGCATGACTTACAGCGTTCTCTCCATATGCAGCACAAATCATTTCAGTGGCTTTAGCAGCATTTTTCTTCAGATGAAACGCGAAGTGGATGGAAAATCGAATATGCTCTTTTGTTATTGCCATCGTGAACACTACTGATTTTTGAGATTATGTGCATCAAACGCCAAACCGTATCGCATTTCAGGAGGTTAAATGTTACTGTTTTAAAACCCTAAAAGGGCGGGAGGATATATAAAATTTAAATTGTTATTTCGGTTGTATCAAATCTAAAGCTCAGAACTTTTTTGTACACCTAATATATTCATATAAATGAATTAATTTCAGAAATGATAATTGTGTGCCGATATGGTTGTCGGACTTTCAACGCAATCAATCTGAAATATTAATAATCACCCCAAATTTTCCAAATTAATCTTAAAAAACTGTAATAAACTTATTGCGAAAAATATTGCCTCGGCCGAGAGTCGAACCCGGATCTCTTGCATTCCGTGCGAGAACGGAATGGTTGTCACCAGATCCTTTAAGTCCACCACCGTCGAAGGAAAAAGTTAGATATTGGGAATGTCCTGGTGAAAAAGTATCAAAATCGCCAACGTGTTCCTCATCATCAACATCATCAATGCCATCAAAATATAAGTCATAAGGTATCACATTTAGAGTGACTAGTGCTAATGCATTTTATTCTCTGCCGAAAAAGCGAATAGTGGTCAAGAAGTGTTTCGCTCTCTTTTTCCTGAAAGGGCTGCTAGTGATGTTCGAACTACCGATCGTATTCGAACGCTGTCAATCGCGAAAAAAATGTAATAAAAAAAATGAAAAAAAATCAATGTAATAAGAAATGTGAATAAAAAAATTTTCAATAAAATTGGAAATAAGACTGTTTATGTTAAATAACATTACTTTAAATATGAAGCGCCACTACGGTCTGAATGTTAAGATGTTGAACTATAATATTATATATTCATATAAATGAATTAATTTCAGAAATGATAACTGCGTGCCGATATGATTGTCGGACTTTCGGGTTGTGGGACGGTATCCCTTGCGCTCGATCGATTTTCGACGTACATATTTTTTTACTCGATCCATGTCTTATCACTCGTAATCGAAGTTTACAATTGAATGAAAAAAGCTATATACACTGTTTATATACAGTGTCAGATTGGTGACATGTCGCGACGCGTTAAGAGAAGCGTTGGTGCTGTTTATATAAACATACCAATGAGGTTTGAAAAATATAAATTAGAACCGCTCGTAATGCTGCCTTATCAATTTTTAAAGAAAGTGTGATCCAGTAGGCAAAGGGGCAGAGAAGTCACAAATAAAATATATAATGGGTTATAAGCGCTCAGTTCCACAGTTGGTGTCCTGGAAGACGAACGAATCGGTCGCAATAAGAATAATGGAAAAAATATGGCTAACCATCGTGCGAACGTTGAGAACATAGCCAACGTGGTCGAATTTTAGAAACGTGGATCCGAAACAGTTCGCTAATATTAAAGACGAAGTGTTCGAAGTGTTCGAAGAAATGAAAGTAGATTTTGAGGAAATAATGGAAGATTTCGACGAAGAAGTGTTATCTGACGGTACTAATTATGCTAGTGATTTGAGCGAGCATGATATGGATCACGCAAAGAAATTTGTCTCCAGAAATCCGTGTGAACAACCGTACTAGACACTGCATGATCCAGTGCTATTATACGGGTGATGCTTTAACTGTATGTGCAGCATGCATGATCCGTTTGGCTGACACCGATGTTGTGGGAATATATCTTGTAAGGAAGCACGATATCGATTGTATTGATGCGGTCGGTCTTGCACGAATTGCAGAATGCGAATTCTTGCAGAATGCGAATGTACACTATATTTCCGTGCAACAAGTGCCCACACTACACACATTAAAAAACTATTGTGAACAGTATTGTGAAAAAATGAACGCGCGCGCAAAAAGTGTGCCTGAAAACTGTGATCTGCGAAGGAGAGATAAAGATGTGCGAGTATCGCCGATGCAGTTTCTACGCGATCGAGAAATAGATACACGTGGTGCGAAACAGGGAGTCATCATCAATGACGATAATGAACAGGAATATTGGTTCGGACGATTAGGAGACGAAACATTGACTTCGAAGAGAGATTTTGGTACAAAGCTTTCGATTTAATAAAGGAACAGTATTAAAACTCAATGCAAAATGAAAATAAGATTCAATATAATTGCAGGTATATTAAGATTCCCATGGGTGGTGAAAAGTGCATCGAAGTGATGATAATGGACAAGTTAGTGATACCATACTACGACCGCGAGGAGAATCTTGCTAAAAAGATGTTTGATACTCGTGACCTGTGTGATAAGTATATGCGTAATCAATTATCTCTGTAAAGAGTGTATCTTAGTAGACGAACATAATACCAAGGTGATAAAACACTATGACATTCTAGATGTAAAGCGGTGCTACAACGTGTATGAACGAGTCACGTGCAAGTGCTTCATGTAAGAGTATCTGTGATCTAAAGACTGTAAAAAAAAGACATAGAAAATCATGAGTGAGTGAAACGCGAACTGCTGGAGCAATGCGGCCAGGTCTACTCTAATGGAGTATTTTGCGTGGCGGTAACGATGCGACGAGTGCATCGATCGGCTCGTAGAACTTTGTCGCGCCAAGCGTCTGCGCCTTGCCGTTGAACACAGAAAATCCGTGGTGGCGAGGATCGCGCGACTCGCGGGTGCAAAGTTGCAATTGGAGGAGCACGTTGGTGGCGAATGCGCGAATGGTAACGAACGATCTCTCGTCTGGCGAGAGATCGACCCCGCGTTTGAAAGCCGTATATTGACGGGTGTTGTGGTCAACGCGGATTACATTGAGCCGCGACGGTTTTTGAAAGACGCAAGAAAAATAGTGCTCAAGCGTGTGCGAGACGCTATAGAAAGATACGCGTTCAACGGCGAGTTTGCGACGAACGACAAACGTAAATTAAGAGTATAAACACTAAGAACATTGAGATATATCGATACACCGATTTGCGCGAGTGATACGAGCAGTATCATCGAGCCCAAGTTGATGTCACTCGAAGAGTTCCAGGAACGCGACAGCAGATGGGCATTGTCGCGAATTTTCTATTTGATTGTGAACATGAACAAATTAAATCCCATGCGCGCGGGATGCCATATCAAAGTTCCGCGGGAAATAGCGATGAAACGAGCGGTGATCAATGTGTGTACGACGGACAATGCGTGATTCGCGTAGTCGGTGGTCGCCGCTCTGTACTCGGCTGAAAGAAATGCGGATCGAGAATCGTCGTATCCGCACTATACGACAGTATTGAATCTCACGAACATTGAATTTCCAATGACTTTAAAAGACATTTCCAGATTTGAACGTTTGAACGACGTGTCGATTAATATGTACGGCATCGAGAATAAATAGGTTCTTCCTCTGGACTCACCAGTGACAAGAAAGAGAAATACGTCAACTTGTTGTACATGCAAGATGTACGTGACGACGTTGTTGGACATTTTACGTGGATAAAAAATCTATCCCCTCTCGTGAGATCGCAAATTACTAGGAACAAGAACAAGAAATTTTTCTGCGATCAATAAGTACACATAGAAAATTATAATTTTCCGTCTTACTATTATAATAAAATAATGGTAACAGTTATAATTTTTGTTTTTTTCAGATGCTTGCACTACTTCAGTACGAACGAAAAATTGCAATCGCACGTAATGGACTGTGGGAAAATGAATGACTGCGCTATCCGACTGCCGGCACTAACAAGTGATTCGAATTTGGAAACCACTGCTATAAGGAGCGTGTTACATCTAATGTTGTTGAGATTTTCTCCGTTTTTGAGTCAAAGTATTTAAACAATTTACTCGGGGGCCGGAGATTAAGTTGTGCGGTTAAGGATGCGGTTCACTGGGAAGATTCATATATGTATATGTACTTGTATGTAACCGATTAGAGATTTAGAGATTCCGTCGATAGATTCGATTCAATATTTTCGTTTATTGAAATAAGTAAATGCTATAAGTAAAACAATAAAAAAGAAAAGTGAGGTTCTGATGAAGCGCGAAGATAGTTCTCACCTTGATTGTATAACTGTAACTGTAGCTGTAACTGTAACTAAGTAACTAACTGACTGACTGTCTGAATAACCAACTGACTGACTGGCTGGGTGATTGATGAATTGACCGAAAAAAAGGAAGAGAGAGGACTGTTTCTGTCTTTGACAGCTCCTTTTATATTCTGAAAATGAGTGTGGGAGTGTCCTTTCAGAACCAATCGACACTCCTCAAAATTTGGTAGAACCTATACTCGCGCTTTCCTTGAAATAAGGCAGCAAGGCTCCGCGTAAGCTCTACTCCCTACTCTACAAATTTATTCTTAATAAGTAATAGTTGAGTTTTAACAATTTGTAGTAATAAAAATTCGGTTTTCCTTAATATCCTTTATGTGAGGCGAATTCACTACATTCATATGTTTAAAATTAATTTAACTTTATTAGAAAAAGGCGAAAAAAAGATATTCGTTCTCGCATTCAGGAAGATTTCTATTTTACTGCTAATTACTTAAACGCTAATATAATATACATTATTATTAATGTTAATGTACGCTTTTATATTTGTTATTTTATAGGAGGGCTTCTTTGAGAAAGATCGTGTGATATTCTTAGACATTCTTGAGAATAATCTGTAGATAATGTTGACGCATATAAGTATATAACGTGATCTATCTGTTAGTTTGAATGTTTAAATAAAGAAACTGAATATACCCTCTTATAAAAGAGAAAAGGAATTTTCGGTTTCGAAATAAAGATAAAATAGAGAAATATTAATCTAGCGATAAGATAAAAAGTAAAGTATAAATCATATATCTATGAAGAATAAGAGGATTTTATCGGGATGTAACACTTCCCTCTTTAAGTCATGCGTGATGCACTTAATGTGCGCCACGCATGATTATATATAAAATAACAGTAAACATACGTGTATATAGAGTATGCCAATTATAGAAAGAAATGCTTACAATTGTGGATATATTCTAGCGTTTTCTTGTTCAATAGGGATCTCGGTACTTTCCTTCTCGATTCGTTATGTTCTTGGGCAGATTTGGATTTTCTTCTGATGTGGTTAATTTTTCTGCTGTTTCCTCTTGAGATGCTTCCCTCCTCTTGGGTTTTTGGGAGAGATGTATGATTAAATTTATAACTGAGTCCCGAAGGGCCCCGATCAGATGTAATGACCAGCCATAGATTGTATGTATAGCGTATCCATGTATTATGTGTCTATAATTAGTTTCACGGTTCTGATGCAGAAATAGATTCCGATTATTCCAGCACTTGCGTTGCCGAAGGAAATAAAATTTCCCCAGATTTTTTTCCATGTATTCTCTGTAATTTTCTGAATTGAACTCTCATCTAAAAGATGCGAAAGAGAGATTCCTTGGGAAACTATGGGTTCGCCTTTAGCTCCTCGTGCCACAGTATTTAGAATTCCGTTTTTTTTCGGCTGGGAACATTATGTGATCCCGCAGGTTTTCGAGATCCTTGTCACTATATATGCCGCTTGCTGTTAGCGGGATTTGTATAATGCCATGTAGGTTTTGTCATGGGTTTCATAATTGTCGAAGGTAAAGAGCGTTCGGGAGTTGGTGTCATACGATACCATCCATCATTTAAAAAGAACATTGGAGGTATGACATGATTGCAGGAGATTTGCGTGCCTGTTTTAATTAATATGTGCGTTCGTGGAAATAAAAAGTACGTCTCGTTACCTTTCTGAACTAGCAGTTCTGAGTAACATTCTTTAACATGTTGAATTTTGACATCTACTGAAGTGCATTTAATGATATGCACTACTTCTCCAGAAACGACGGTCATGAATCTGGGTCCTTTCATAATCTGGTATGCGAATTCGTCTGGTGAGTTTATAGCGAGGCTAAGTGCGCCTTTTAAAATTTGTTGCTCCAGATTACAACGTTGTTTGAGGACATCTCTATACAGAGTATTCATCTGAGAGCGTATATGTTTTTCCACATATACAAATTTAGAGTTGATATAGGTAAATATGTCTAGATTTTCGGCAGATATTCGCTGTTTTCTAGTAAAAGATTCTCCCTTTTTAGTTTCAAGAATTAACAGTTTTGGGTGTTCTGTGTTTATTAATGTATATCCACATAGAAGTTCTTCTTCTGTCCTGGCGAGTGCAAATGTTACATCTTGCGTTAGTAGTGAATATACGATTTGCGGATTTTCGGAATTAGAAGGTGTCGAGCATTCTATTAGCATATCCTTCGTAAAGAACGTCATAGTGATTAAATTGACAATGGTCCATTGGTAAGGTTTTCCAGAAGGTATGTCCTCCGTCAATATCCATACAAGTGGTGTCAGTATATGGACAGATTGTGCCCGATCTTAGACGAACTTGATTTGTTTCCAGATTTATAGTTTGGTAAGAAGTTAGTGTGATGGTCGTTGTTCCTTACGATGACGTTATCCCAAGTGCCATATGGATCAAAATATTGTGCACATGAACATCGTCCGTCTGAGCTCGCAGATCCCGCGAAAGTAGTTGGTCGTGTTGTAGTCTGGTTTATTTTCAATCCATATATGAGATTATTGATACTAATGGAAAATACTCCAGTTAAATGCATCTTTCTACATTCGTCTGCAGTTGTTTCCAGGATATACTCTGCTTGTGCATTCGTTACTGTTAAAATGTGAGAGTGCATGCCACAATAGTATATAAATCGATTAATAGACACCTTTCATTGAATTACATCTATGGACTCGAATTTTGATAATTGAAGTAATTGGATATATGTTTTTTCAATTTGCGGTTGAGTTAGAGGAATATTGCAGCTTTCAACATCTAGGAGAGATAAAGTTGTGACATTTAGATGTGGTGATCCGCAATCATATCCGACGATTCCGTTAGCTTGAGGGATGTAGAGAGTCCACATGAGCACGGCATATAACAATAGATTTCTTTCGCTTTTTCCTAAAAATACATTTTTAAAAAAGGAAAAGAAACAACTATACACAAAATTGCAAGATACAATACATGAATACAAAATATAATACTTATTACTAATTGCGCGCGTACTTATATAATTTGTTTTAGATATGTATGTATATACATATACACACATATATATATATATATATATATATATATATATATAAAGATTTGGATTGTTACGCGGCACAATTCAAATCTTGTCGGTCTCATTCCTTTTCTAAATAAATATGAGACACCTTTAATTTATTAGGATGAACAATTTTTTGTTTTCCTTTTACAAGGAGTTTTATATTACCATTAGGTAATATATCCAATATCGTGTGAGGCCCGGAGTATTGATTACCGAGTTTGCCCTTCTTGGGTTCACATAATAAGAAAACTTCATCATTGATTTGAAAATGTTGAGGATTGATCTTTCGATCATAATACCTCTTGGATTTTATTTTGGAAGTTATAATATTTTCTCATGCTAATTTTTGTATATTATGTATATCCATCATGAGCTGTGTTAAGTAAGCGTCAGATGTTTTTAATTCTTCTATATTATTAACGATTTCATTGGATGGAAATCTAATTTACCAAATACTGATTCATATAGGGTGTATCCGGTAGCCTCGTGCGTGCTTGTATTGTATGAAAAGGTGGCGTATCGTACTAATTTATCCCATTCTGTGAATCTGTCTACAAATTGCTTCAAAAATTCTACTAAAACTAAATGAGACCGTTCTAAAGCTCCATTAGTTTGTGGGTAGAAAGCAGTCGTTTTGAATTGTTTAATTTAAAATTTTTTTGTAAATCTTTTCATCATGTTGCTCGTAAAATTACTGCCTCTATCCGTTAGTATTGATTTAGAAACTCCAAACGTACAGATAAAAAATTCTAGGAAGGCGTCAGCAACACTTATGGCTGTAGAGGATTTTAAAGGGACGGCGAGGGAAAATTTCGTTAAATGACCTTGGATAGTTAATATAATATATAGGAATTTTGTTGAGAGATTGTTGGTAATGGGCCGACTATGTCCATTGATACTTTTTCGAATGCAGAATATGGAGTGTCTGTTATCAACATAGGTTGTTTTGTTTTAATACGAACCAATTTTTTTATTTGGCATTGTAGACAACGATTAATGTAATCTTGTATGTCGGATTTCAAATTATTCCAATAGAAGTTCTGTCTAATGCGGTTGTATGTTTTAGTTATGCCCTTATGGTCACCAACTACTGAGGAATGTGATTCTTCTATAATAGAGTTTCGTTTTCTTCTATAATAGACTTTCTATTTCTGGTGTTTGCACTAGTCCATGGCAGATAACTAGCTTAATTGGAAATCCTATTAATGACTTGCGAATATAATCAAAAATTGTGCTCCATTTAAAATCATCGATTTCTGTTGTTTTTGCTACGTTTAATACCTCTATTGGGGTATTATTTAGTGTTTCGTGAAGTGAAATTGATAATTGATCCAACGTTTCCTTTGTTACTCTATCGTTTATTTCATTTTTGCAAATCAAAATAAAATGAGTTTTATTTCCCCTTTTAATAAGTGTTACTCTCCCTATCTGACCCTTAGGCATTTGTGGAATTAATTTTTGTTCTTGGAGACTTTTGGATCCATTATCGCAATCGCCGTCTGCGCTCATAAAATATAAATAATTTTCTTTGTGCATAAATATTTGATCTCGACTATTTATAATACTATGTATTTGTGATCGTGTTACGATTTGTGGATCGTTAAGATCTTTGGTTTTATCCGGATCAAATTTATTGAAATTTTTATCGATATCGACTTCATCGTCGTCGTTGTCATCGTCATTGTTGTCGTCGTTGTGGTATCACTGTTACTAATATTGTCTTCATTGTCATTAATGTTATCATCATTGTTATTGTTACAAATTTCACTGTTTGTAATCACCTCACGGTTATGATTAATACTGTCCTGTTCGTCCTCGTCGTCTGTATTATTAGTATTATAAATGAATCGTGATTTTTATTATTTTCGTTACGGTCGTCTAAGTCTTTTGTCAGGTCGTCTATAATCTGTAATAGGTTGGATGGAATGGTTGACGTTATATCTATAATATTTGAACCGGTTCTTGGTGCAGGATTTATACTTTTTTCCTCACGAGAAGAAGAGGGAGGGGAAGGATTTGTATCATTCAGATTTTTCACAATCTGAATCTCGTCCTTTGGTTCTTGGTGTACCTCTGCTTCTACAATATGTTGTGTGAAGGGTGGTTCTTGTAATTCTCTTCGAGTGAATGGTACACTTTCCCCTTCTGTTGAGACTGTTTTACAGGTTTGTATTGTTGGTTTACATTCAGGCTCTAGTTCCTCTATCATTGATCCTCTTCGGGGTGATGACGGGAGAGGTCGTGGATTTACGTTTCTAATATGGGCTTCTTCATCTTCCGAGCATTCTTCGATTTCGTCGAATGATGGTTGTATCGTATATATTTGTATAGGATTCCTTGATAATGTGTCGGCGTTCACATTTGTTTTTCCGACTTTGTAAACGATTTCGTAGTCGTACTCGGCTAATTTAATTTTCCAATGTGCTAGTCGCGAAGTAGGATCTTTTGCTTTGTGAAGCCAAGTCAGCGGTTTATGGTCGGTAACCAAAATAAATTTATTACCATAAAGGTAAGGTCGAAAATGTCCTACTGCGTGAACTATTGCCAATAATTCTTTTTCGATTGTGGAATAATTCTTTTCAGCGTCGTTTAATACACGAGAAGCGTAACTTATGGGTCGATCTTTTCCTATTGGTCCTTGACTTAAAATAGCGCCTATGGCTGTTCCTGATGCATCCGTTGTTACGACGAAAGGTTTAAAAAAATCGGGATATTGCAACACCGGGTTCTTTACATAATATATTTTTCAATGTGGTGAAAGAATCTTGTTCTTTCTGATTCCATTTAAATTCCACTCCGTTTTTTAATAAATTTGTCAGGGGTTTCGCAATGTTAGAAAAACCTTCTATAAACCTGCGATAATAACCTGCTAATCCGAGAAATTGTTTTATATTCTTTTGATTTTTGGGTACAGGGAAATTCTTTACTGCTTCTATTTTCTTCGGGTCGGGATGTACTCCGTTTTCGTTTATCACGTGTCCCAAGTAGGTAACTTCTTTTCGAAGAAATTCGCATTTTTCCGGTTGCAGGTTTGCTTCACGCAATTTGTTTATTAATTTTTGAAATTTAATTTCGTGTTCTCTTAATGAACTTGTATATAAAACGATGTCGTCTAAATAGACGAATATTTCCTTGCATTCCAGTTAGTATCCTATCCATTAACCTTTGAAATGTGGCCGGAGCATTTTTTAGGCCAAATGCCATTCGGTCGAACTCGTAATGGCCATGAGAAATTGAAAAGGCTGTTTTATGGCTGTCATCCGGGTTCATCTTAATCTGATGAAAAACAGAAGCTAGGTCAAAAACCGAAAAGTATTTGGCACCTCCTAATTGGTCGAGAATATCTGTTATATTGGGAAGTGGATATGCGTCGCCGATGGTTTTTTCATTTAGTGAGCGGAAGTCTAACACCATCCTCCACCGTTTGTTGCCGAATCGGTCTTTTTTGGGACAATCCAAACTGGAGTGTTATATGGAGATTCTGATGGTTTTATAATATCTTGGTCTAGTAAATCTTTTACTTGACGATCGATTTCTTCTTTATGCGTGGGGGGGAATCGGTACTGTCTTGTATGTATCGGAACGTTATCATTTGTATGAATGTGATGTTGCGGAACATTAGTGAATCCGAGAGACTCTCCTGGCAAATAAAAGCAATCTGCATTTTGTTCTATTGACTTTTCAAGCCATACGCTCTTCATTGTTTAAATGATCGAGTTTGATAAGTTCCATTATTTTATTATACCGAAAAATTTTGTTTGTTTCTACACAAGATATTCCATTTGATTCTGAGCTCGAAAAAATTGTGTTGAATTTTGAGGTTGGTCCAGATTTTAAATTTGAATTTAAGTTAGAGTTAATATTAGAATTTCGATTTGAATTTGAATTTGATATTGAATTTGAATCTGGATCTGAATTAGGAATAGAGTTTGATTTCGAAATTGAGATTGATTTTAATTCTAATTTTGATGTTGAATTTGTATTTGAATTAGAATTGCAATTTGTATTTGAATCGATTTTTGAATTAGAATCAGAATTTGAATTAGAATTAGAGTTAGAATTTGAGATTGATTTTGATTCTAATTTTGATGTTGAATTTGTGTTTGAATTGCAATTTGTATTTGAATCGATTTTTGAATTAGAATCAGAATTTGAATTAGAATTAGAGTTAGAATTTTAGATTGATTTTGATTCTAATTTTGATGTTGAATTTGTGCTTAAATTAGAATTGCAATTTATATTTAAATTGATTTTTTAATTAGAATCAGAATTTGAATTAGAATTAGAGTTACAATTTGAGATTGATTTTGATTCTAATTTTGATGTTGAATTCGTGCTTGAATTAGAATTGCAATTTGTATTTGAATTGATTTTTGAATTAGAATTCAAAGTTGAATTAGAGTTAGATTTAAGAATTAATTCATTGAATTCGAATATTTGTATAGTGGGCACAAATAATCTTCTTCGGTCGTATTTATTACCCGTAAGTGAGCCTTTCCATCTCGTACGGTCACCAGTGCATTACCTAAGTAAACGCCTTCGGCCAAATTTAGTTTAGGGATATATCCTTCTTTTAATTCTGAATTAGCGATTTGAATGTATAATTGTGAATTTGCCCTTGCAGGAATAGTTAGAATTTCCTTAGGTTCGAATGGTATCCTAATATCATCCCATTCCAGATGATTTGTCTTGTGATTTATGTTGGCTTTGCATTGATTAAAGAAATCGGAGCCTATTATTCCGTCCTGTAGTATAGGAAATTCGTCTTCCACTAAATGAAACGCGACTGGACGTCCTAAGACGTCCTAATCTACCTGTCCTAGCCCTAAGGTGGACACATGCTGCGCCGTAATTCCTGTTAGTTTCAGAATCTCGTTCCTATTTACTTGGACATTAGATTTTAGGAATCCTTTTTTGATGATGTTCGGCCCCGAACCGCTGTCTATTAGAAATTCTAAAGAACCGTTCAAATCTCTGCTTTCTAGTCTGACTGTTGGTACTTCTTCCGTGCGCGTTAGATTTATTGTTCGATATCCGTATCGAATGCCGTCGTTATCGCTCGAGCGGGACGTATATTTGTATTTCCCGGAATCGCCCCTGTCTTCGCAGGAATTTCCCCGTTTCCCTGCGCTTGGCTACTACGAATCTGATTGTTAAATGCTCGCTTGCGGCATTCTTCAATTGCACGTCCCACCTTTTTGCAATATCTGCATATAATTTGAGACGTATTATCAGGATTTTGTGGTCCTCCCAGGGGTGATGATATTCGCGTATTGTTGTAATTTCGATTATTCGATGCGAAGTTCATTTGGCTTGAGTTTACGTTAGATAAAAAATTTCGTCTAGGTTGATTGCTGCTGATAAGTCTACAACGGTCGGCGGTATGCCCGATTTTATGGCAGTATTGGCACGTTATTGCTTCGGCATTTACCCGACACGCGGGCGCATTACCTGCGTGTTTGTTATTGCTGGACGTTTTTTCTCCAAGCACTACTTGTCTTATCGTTTTCACAGTCTCGAGTTCTCTTTCGGCGTCTATAGCGCGGCTCTTCAATTCTTCGAATGTTCCTTCTTTTGATATTACTACTTCCGGATTTAAACCACGTAGGAAACATATTCTTAAATGCTCGTCCACGGATCTCTTGAAATCGTGACTAATTTCATTCGATTGCCGTTTTTGGGCGTCTATTATACGCTTTCCTATTTCGCGGACACGATTCGCATAACTTGATACTTTTTCGTCTCTTTTCTGACATATCTCTTATGTAAGCGAGTCGAGCTTGCGCCTCGTAAATCATTTCTCTAGGGCCATACTTGCTATGTAAAAATTCGACTAAACCCTGTAAGGAATTAAATACTCTCCCGAATATGGATCTATGAGCATCACCCTTTAATTTGTTACGTATTGCGCACACTAAGATAATTTCTTGTGAAGGCGCAATCATGCTGAGCGCTTCTTCACATCCTTCCACGAAATGAGTAAACGCGATATTATCTCCGTCAAAATTAGGTACAGCTTCTAACGCGTCTCTGATTGAAAAGTACATGAAATTAAGGTCGGTAGATGGTGTCATTGGAGTACCTTGTGATTGTTCTAAATGTTGCTGCTGTTCTTGTAACTGATGAATAAGACGTTCTTGTTGTTGTAGTCTTCATTGTAGATCGACGATATCGACTTCGTTTGTCATGGCGGTATTGTTTATTACGAGATTTTTCCCTGGCGGAGTATGCACTACCTTGCTCATAGATAAAACTTTTGCACAGCTTAGTCACTTGCGATTTCCTTTCCGTACAGCCTAACAGAGCGTATTCCACCGCTGTAACCAAATTTTGTTACGTCTAATGTTGTTGAGATTTTCTCCGTTTTTGAGTCAAAGTATTTAAACAATTTACTCGGGGATCGGAGATTAAGTTGTGTGGTTAAGGATGCGGTTCACTGGGAAGATTCATATATGTATATGTACTTGTATGTAACCGATTAGAGATTTAGAGATTCCGTCGATAGATTTGATTCAATATTTTCGTTTATTGAAATAAGTAAATGCTATAAGTAAAACAATAAAAAAGAAAAATGAGGTTCTGATGAAGCGCGAAGATAGTTCTCACCTTGATTGTATAGCCGTAACTGTAACTAAGTAATTAACAGACTGACTGTCTGAATAACCGACTGACTGACTGGCTGGGTGACTGATGAATTGACCGAAAAAAAGGAAGAGAGAGGACTGTTTCTACCTTTGACAGCTCCTTTTATATTCTGAAAATGAGTGTGGGAGTGTCCTTTCAGAACCAATCGACACTTCTCAAAATTTGGTAGAACCTATACTCGCGCTTTCCTTGAGATAAGGCAGCAAGGCTCCGCGTAAGCCCTACTCCCCACTCTACAAGTTTATTCTTAATAAGTAATAGTTGAGTTTTAACAATCTATAGTAATAAAAATTCGGTTTTCCTTAATATCCTTTATGCGAGGCGAATTCACTACATTCATATGTTTAAAATTAATTTAACTTTATTAGAAAAAGAAAAAAGCGAAAAAAAGATATTCGTTTTCGCATTCAGGAAGATTTCTATTTTACTGCTAATTACTTAAACGCTAATATAATATACATTATTATTAATGTTAATGTACGCTTTTATATTTGTTATTTTATAGGAGGACTTCTTTGAGAAAGATCGTGTGATATTCTTAGACATTCTTTAGAATAATCTGTAGATAATTTGTATGACGCATAAAAGTATTGAGTATGGAAATAAGTTTCCGCCCATTGCAGAAAGATGTCGTTAGTAGCATTGCTCGTGTGTTTGATAGAACGGCAAGACATATTTTTGAAAGATGTGTGTCCAAACTTTTGAGCCTAATAGATGGCATTCGTTCGAAGCGTAACAAAGAGTAACTTTTTTTGCGTTGAAGATGTCGGAATTTATTCCAAAAAAGCAACATTTGCGGGAAGTTTTACTCCATTATTTTATTTTAAAGAAAAGTGCTGCGGAAACGCATCGTTTGCTCGTAGATATTTACGGTGAGCATGCTCCATCGAAAACTAGTTGTAAAGAATGGTTTCGGCGATTCAACAGTGGTGATTTTGACGTGCGTGACAAAGAACGCGAAGGTGCACCGAAAAAATTTGAAGATGCAGAATTGCAAGCATTACTCGAAGAAGATTCGTGTTTATCGCTCGATAGGTTGGCAAAAGAGTTAAATGTTGATAGATCCACTGTTGGAAAACGTCTACACGCAATGGGAATGGTGCAAAAAGAAGGAAATTGGGTGCCATACAAATTGAAAGAGAGAGACATGGAAAGACGTTTGGTCATCTGCGAGATGCTTCGTCAATGACAACAAAGGAAGGGTTTTCTACATCGTATCGTAACTGGCGATGAAAAATGGATCTACTACGATAACCCTAAACGCTTGAAGGCATGGGTGATGCCAGGTGAACCAGGTCCATCAACGCCAAAACGAAATATCCATGCTTCGAAGATTATGTTGTGCATCTGGTGGGATCAAAGAGGTATTATATATTATGAACTGCTCAAACCGTCCGAAACCATCACTGGCGATCGTTATCAGCTACAACTGATACGTTTAAACCAAGCTTTGAAAGAAAAACGACCGGAAAGGCACAATAGGCACAACAAGCTGATTCTGTTACATGACAACGCTAGGCCACACGTTGCAAAACCGGTCAAGAAATACTTGGAAGAAGTAAAGTGGGAAATTCTGCCCCACCCGCCGTATTCACCGGACATTGCCCCTTCAGATTTCCATTTGTTCCGATCCATGCAGTCGGCCCTTTCTGGAGAACGATTCAATTCTTATGAAGGTATCAAAAAATGGCTTGATGAATGGATCGCTTCAAAAGAACCAGATTTTTTCATTCGAGGAATCCGTTTATTACCGGAAAGGTGGGAGAAAGTTGTCGCTTCCGAAGGAGCATACTTTGAATAAACTCATTTATATAGATTNATTCTTAGACATTCTTTAGAATCTGTAGATAATTTGTATAACGCATAAAAGTATATAACGTGATCTATCTGTTAGTTTAAATGTTTAAATAAAGAAACTGAATATACCCTCTTATAAAAGAGAAAAGGAATTTTCGGTTTCGAAATAAAGATAAAATAGGGAAATATTAACCTAGCGATAAGATAAAAAGTAAAGTATAAATCGTATATCTATAAAGAATAAGAGGATTTTATCGGGATGTAACAAGCGCATCCCATTCATTGTCTACGCTGACTTGCGTTCTACGGAAGACAGAACCCGACAGGGAAGATGCATCGTCGTACACAGCACGAGATGTGTGTGTATATATATATATATATATATATATATATATATATATATATATATATAATAGTTTTTGCATTT
>JAANIC010005007.1:552991-563035 GCA_017607545.1 Acromyrmex charruanus | reverse complement strand
GTGCAATGTTCGTACGATGACATTTTATCGTCATATCGGTTCCGTCACGATGAAGATAGTAGACTGTATAGCATGATTCGCGCGACAAGACTTGGCGCATCATATAAAAAATATTGTATCTGCCAACAATATTGTACCCATGGAAACGTTGTCGAAATAGCAATGGAAGGCGTACCGTAGCACGATGCGGTGTCACATTTGCAAGAAACCGTTCGCGTCAGACAATACGCGGGTACGCGATTATTGCCATCTCATCGGGCGATACCGTGGTCCAGCGCATGCAAATTGCAATCTTAATTATAAAAATTCATTATATATTCCGATCGTTTTTCACAATTTATCGGGCTACGACGCGCACTTTATAATTAAGGAAATTGCTATCGCGTACAGTGGACATGTAGGTGTACTACCGATAACTAAAGAAAATTATATTTCGTTCACTAAATAAAGATACCGCCGAGACAGCAGACTCGCAAAAATGCATAAAATTACGATTCATCGATTCATTTAAATTTCTCAGTATAAGCCTCGATAAATTAGCGTCGTTCCTAAGCAGAGACAAATTAAAAATCGTACGTTCCAAATTTTCAATATTATCGGATGAAGAATTTGAATTACTGACTCGTAAACGTGTCTTTCCGTACGAGTATGTTGACTGCGTCGAAAAATTGTAGAACATATGCTTACCGTGCGAATTATTTTAAAACTCGCTGACAAGCTATATCCGAGAGCAATTGCTAAAACATACATGCATAAGATTTGAGTTACTCATTGACACTAATATGGTCATGATCATCGAGCGCGATATACGCGGTGGCCTCAGTCAATATTCCAATAGAAACGCGCAGGCTAATAACAAGTATATGCGTTCATAACTGTCGTTGTACTTGATGTACTACGATGATAACAATTTATACGGGTGGCGATATGTCAACAATTGTCATACGCCGTATTTGGATAGATCAAAGACAAAACGAACTTTGACGTGAGCGCGATCGCTCTGAATTCACCCAATGGTTACATTCTCAAAGTCGATCTCAAATATCTACAACATTTGCACGATTAACATACTGACCTGCCTTTCTGCTCGACGCACAATAAATCGCTCGGCAAGCGCGAGATTAAACTTCTAGCGACGCTGTACGATAAACAGCGTTATGTCATCCACTATCGCAACCTGCAGCAGACTCGTCACCGTCTTCGCGTAACAAAGATTCATCGGGTGCTACAATTCGCGCATCTCCATGGTTTCGCGAGTACATTGAACTCAATACAAATTTCAGAACTCGCGCAAAAAATGATTTCAAAAAAAATTTATACAAATTAATGAACAACGCGGTATTCGGTAAAACTGTGGAGAATGTGCGCAACCACGTTGACGTAAAATTATTAACAAAATGGGACGGAGACAATAATCGCAAAACCGAATTTTCACAGCCGCAGCGTTTTTGCGGAAAATTTGATCGCCGTCGGACTGCGTAAACTCGAGGTGAAATTCAACAAGTTGATTTACGTGGATATGTGTAAACTCGACATATCGAAAGTCTGCTTGTACGAATTTCACCATGTATGTTACTACTGTTTCGCGACAAATATAAAATTATGTACACCGACACAGACATAATTTCGGATCGTCTTATATACCGCATCGAGTGCGAGGACGTTTATAAGACTATGAAACGCGATATCGCTAGATTCGACATGAGCGATTATCCGACGGACAACGCGTACGGTATGCCTCTCGCGAACAAAAAAGTACTCGGTCTGATGAAGGACGAAAATAACAGTGCGATAATAAACCTAATTCATTAGTCTTAGAGCGAAGATGTATGCGGTGAGATCGGATGGCAAGAAGGACATTAAAAAGGCGAAAGATGCGAAGAATAACATCGTAGCGCAAACAATAACGTTCGACGATTATACGCGGTGTCACGAAGAGATCGAAATTAATCGTCGTCAATCGTATATACGATCTAAATTACACGAAGAGTACACGATATCCGAATTAAAAATCGCTCTGAATCCATTCGATGACAAACGATACGTCGTACCGAATTCGACGGATACGTTATCGTGAGGGCATTGGCGGATATCTAATGTAATATATGTATCAACATTTATATTACTATTACGTTTTTTACATTTTTTATATTTTCATACATATTACTATTATGCTTTATGTATTACCTTAATTTGTATTTTGTGTATGTTTTTCTACATTTTTTAAATATTTTCATACAGTATACATGTTAGTATTATGTACTATTATCATTATAATTTACACGTCATGCATGTTTTTTACATTTATACAATATTGTTGTTGCTTGCTCAGTGTGAAGCGTCGAGCAATCGTAAACGATCCATCAGTTGGGATCATCCCAATGCTCATAATCGATCGCGTTGTCGTTCAATGTCATTGCATGAGGTAATCCCTTTCCAGATTTCTTCTTCTGTTTCTTGGGTGTGATCGACATCAACGGCGCGATTACGTGTTTGTACTTGTATCCCCTGTTGCTCAATAATCGACCCTGCGAATGGTACTTGTGTTTGTGCGCGTTCGTCACCAAGCATGCTCTTGTACTTGTGCATATCGTCTTCCGTGTAGAGGGCATCGTCGGAAATTCTCTTGAAAATCAACTCATAAAGATCAGGTGTACCGGCCTATCATACGTCGTCGATAATTATGTTGTCATCCACGTCGAAACGTTTATTGCCAAACATCCTTGTGTAGGTAAACGCCGTACACGTGATCTATACTGCTCTCTTTATGTTGCACTCCCCTCAGGACAGCCTCGACGTTCTTTTAACCCAGAGGGCCCAAGCCGGCTCGTAACGCCTCTCAACCTTCCGATGTTTGCAAATAATTTTGAACCTTCGCTAGCGAGTATTACGTCGTTTCGAAAACGTCCTCCATCATCGGTACGATTTTGGCACGCGGGGTGGAAGTTATATACCATCGTCTATTATATACCATCGTGCGATCGATCATTGGATTTATGCAGATTCGAGGAACGCTCGAATGTCTCGCTCGCTTCTTCTTGCTTCTCTTGTTCCTCTTCCTCCTTCCTTTTACGTTTAGGAGCATCTTCATCGCGCGACTCTCTCTTTGTCGCGCGCACACCGGGGCTGTTGACGAAAAGACGCAGTGATTCGATAAGAAGTTAAAAATGTCTGTCCAACGCGATGCCTTCCTCGATTTTACCGGTCTTTAGAGCGCGATATTTCTTGCGGATTGACTCGCTCGTCTTCTCGATTTCCCTCGCGCACATCTGCCATCTGTTCATCTCTGGCTAAGTATCGATAACGACTGGTTACGTTACGGTATCGCGAACTCTTAAATCTTTTTTTGTATTGTCCATTTGTGAGCGCACTTTGTCTATGACTCATTACGAATTCATATTTTTATTGCCAATAGTCGTGGCACAACGCGCAAAATTTGTTGTACGACATGTCAGTATTCACACGATCATTGTAAACGTGTTTTAAGTTGATATCGTCCTGTGAAATTTGCGCGCCTCGCTCGGTGTTGTTGGAGAACATAAAGTAGTCGATTTCATCGATGACGTAAACAAGACGTAAACAAATTTTTGAGATGTCGATACTTTGGCTGTTGCAACAATTTCGAGTAGACGTACACGTTCTCGAAATGTACGCCGTTCGAGCTCTCGAGTACGCTTGTAAGAACCGCAATTCGACGGGCCGCAAATGATCGCGCGTAGAGGCAGCATTTACTCGGCAGCATTTCGCTGTGCTTGCGCTTCTCCGCGCTGCCTCCCATCATTCGCGATTTCGCGCCGCAGTTCGTGACGCGTATCGTCAGCAGTTGCAGCACGAATTTCACACTACGTGCTCTGTGCGATCTCAAACGATTATTTAAAAGCGCGCAAATCTACAAGTCGCGCAGTAGCAAAATGTATCTTGCGCTTTGTCATCCTTCCGATATTCCAGACTTGAGCGCCGAGTAGTTGCAATATATACCGAAGATCGCTTACTCTTACGCGTATATGGCGACTATATTGAACACGTGAAGGCAGAGGAGATTCAAACCTATCGTCGCTGCGACGAGTAATACAATCGTGACAAGGAAAGCACATCGACGGCCTCACACATAAGATAAAAGACTGTAGCGAATGTCAGCGTCGGGCGGGCAGTCTGTTGAATCGAGCGATAAACGCGCTTCCTTCCGAGTTACATATTCCGGGCTACCAGTATTGCGGCCCGGGCACTCGGCTTACAAAACAATTAGCCAGAGATGACGCGGACATAAATTCTCTGGACACGACGTGCCGAGAACACGACATTGCATATTCGCACTGCAATAATCTCACCGATAGACACACGGCAGTCAAGGTACTAGCCGAGAAGGAAATGCGACGTGATTCGGCTCTGAGCGAGAGAGCCGCCGCTGCTGCCGTCTGGACAGCGATGAAAGCCAAGATCGGCATGGGCATGAAACCGAAGAAGAAGGCGACGAAGAAAATGGCGACGAAAAACCGGATACTTCCAACAGCAAAACGAGACGGTACCGTTTTTGCCAATGTTGGGCCCGCTCGGATACTTGATCGGCAGAGCGGCTAGCGCGGCGAAAGCGGTAAACGACAGCAAAGTTGCGCGACGTTACTTCGAAGAGCTGCAACGTCACGACCGCGCGATGGAACAGGGCCGCGGACTATATCTCGCTCCGTACAAATACGGATGCGGACTGTATCTCGGCCCGTACAAACGCGGACAGGACGTAGATGCAAAGAAAAAAAAACGCCAAAGAAATGATAAAAATGTGGTCTGGCGCAACTACCAACGTGTAATTGAATGAGCCCGCGAAACGTACAATACTTTAGAGGCGTTATCATGTACACGATACCGACGAGCAGCACGCGCTGAAACGAAAGCGGTATCATGAATTTGGACGATGCGACAAAACCTAATATTCACTGGGTAGTGTACGCGAAGAAGTACAATCGCGTAATGTACTTTGACAGTTTCGGTAATCTTCGACCGACCAAAGAACTAGTGCGATATTTCGAGAACGGTACTACGACGATAGAGTACAATCGCAAATATTATCAGACGTACGATCAGAGCTTCTGCGGACAAATGTCTGCGGTTTCTACAAACAGTAGACGCGCATGAATTTAAAAAGTTCGACGAGGTGCTATGAAATCTCAATATTAGTCAAACGCTTTTTTTCTGTTGCTAATGCTTACGCTGAGCGGGAAGAGCACCGTCCTCGCAGCGAACTACTTTCCCTCCATAGATTGAATGATGGCGATTACGAGTTCAGTCTGGCGTTTTCTGAGACTTATCACACGATATCGAATGTGAACGAATCAAACAACAAATTTTATTTCGCCAAAGATGACACGGAAATTACAATTCCCGAGGGTTCGTACGAAGTGCGAGACGTAAATGAATTTTTGAAATGCGCGATTTTACGGAAACGCGATGCGATTGAAATCATGGACATAGTGCGTAGTGACAATAACAACTATGACTCCGATGACGATAATGGTGAGGGTGGAGAATACCCGAATACGCTCCGCGCAAACTACAACACGATGAAATGCGAGGTTAGATGTGCATACAGAATAAACTTTGGCAAGCCCAACAGCATTGGATCGCTGCTGGGATTCTCGTCGAAGCGTATACTGCAGCCGCGAAGATGACACAAATCGGACATGTCGATTAACATAATAAACGTAAACGTTATCCGCGTAGAGTGTAACGTGACCGCGAGCGCGTACATCAATGGCAAAAGCGCGCACATGATACACGAATTTTCGCCCAGCGTGCCGCCAGAATATAAGATATCGGAGAGACCAGCGCAGATCATTTATCTGCCGATCATCGCATTACGAATCTAACGATACGCGTCATCGACCAGACTGGACGATTCCTCAATTTTCGAGGAGATGAGATCACCGTTAGATTGCACGTACGACGGCGACAGTGATAACGTGAGCGTGAGATCGTGCTGAACGGAGCGCACGCAGAGAGATACCGCATTCTTAACAAGGTCGGTGACGTCACAACTTGATAATACTCGCTCATCCAGCTACATCACGAAGAAGAAGCTCAGCGAACCGAACGTTACATTTTCAAAGTCTTTGGGATTCGCGGTGCGCAACATTTGAGATGACTGATATCCTAAACATTAAAGACGAGACGATCTTCGATCGCATCGTCAAGATTGAGACACATACAGCCTGTTCGCTAACACAACGTTCGGGTACAGTGACGAAATAAGAATACCCATACAGCAACAGGATCTGTACACACTGCCGTACGAAAGCTTTTTATACGAGGGAAAACTGACGAAGAACAAAGTGGGTGCTAACATAACATTAGAAAATAATTGCGTCGCGTTCATATTCGATGACATTTGATATGAACTCCACGGTGTGGAGATTGACCGTAACAGAAACAGTGGACATAACTAGCACGCTCAAAAATTATGTGATACAGTGTCATTCGATAGAAGATCGTGATTCTGCGGAATGCCGGCTGGGATGCGCAGATTACTGCGGATATTTTAATTTCTGTGTACCGCTCTATGTACTGTTGGGATTTTACGAAGATTACAAAGGCGTGATGATCAACGCTCGTTACGAATTGATTTTAATACGAACGCGCAACGACAACAATTGTCTGAGGGCAGATCCGGTGATGGAATCAACGCTCGAATTATTCAAAGTGGTAAATATCGCACGTGTTATTGAGCGAGATAAATAAGCTGTCGATGCTGCGCACTTTGGAGAGCGGACGATATCTGAGCATTTCGCTCGTGGTATCTGTACGAGTTTCCGTTCTTGTAGAGCACAACCAAGCATTCGTGGGCCATTAAGATGGCTACTCAACTCAAGAAGCCACGCTACGTCATTTTCGCTATGCAAACAAGTTGAAAAAACGTGATGTCCGAGAATATAGTCGATTCGACGACTGCAAATTAACCAATGTGAAACTCTATCTGAATTCGGAATGTTATCTGTATGATGACTTGAATCTGGATTTTGATAAAAACAAATGTGCGATTCTGTACGACTTGTACACGTTTCTGCAAGGACTACTACGGATACCAGCATCTCGAGCCGAGTTTCATCTTTACAACTTTTTTACGTAATGACCCGTTCGTGATCGTCAATTGCTCTCGATAGAACGAATTGGTCAAGAGTGGCACTGTGGATGTGCGATTAGACTTTGAATGTAAAGAAAACATGCCCGCAAATACAACAGCCTACTATCTCATCATACACAATCGCGTGGTTCAGTATAATCCATTGACCAACGTTATGCGCAAAATCACCTAAGTGCATCTCCAACACGATATAAAATCTACCATACGCCGCAATCGACCGCAGTCTTCTCGACAATATTCCCATGCCAACGTTCGTGGATCTGCAAGGATTCATCGTTAACAAGAAATTTATCGTGAATGAAGTAGGTGCTGAAATAAGGGTTCTCACACATTTTTACGAGTCCCGTGCTATGGAAATTTTTGATAAGATCCGACAGGTCTTGCGCTTCTTGATTGTGAATGCTTATCACCATGGATAAGCGATGGGAAGATGGGGTGATCCCGTACAACGAGGCGAAACGCCTGATCACGGCGGCTGTATTTAAAGATAATGCTATCGTGTATTAAGGAATGCGATAAACGAACGTAGCTGTGGAACTTGCTTCTAGACAATGAGCGAGAACGCATGTACATCGAGACTTATACTTGGATGCGGTTTTCGAAGATATGGAATCTAATCTAGATGTTACTAATACTATACGATGCGGACAACATGTTAAGAATTGCGCATTACAAAATGTATTGGAAATATATAACTGGTTGTTGCAAAAGAATTTTTTCAATAAAAATACGTTAACGTGTTTATTATGTATTTTTTTTCCCTTCCTTTGTAATACATGTATGAACGTATGCATGAATGTATGTATAAACGTATGTATAAATATATGTATGAACGTACGTACATATAAACGTATGTATGAACGTATGTATAAACGTATGTATGAATGTATATGTATGTATATATGTATGTATGAACGTACATATAAATGTATGTATAAACGTATGAACGTATATATGAACGTACGTAAGTATAAACGTTTATATGAACGTATGTTTGATCATACGTATAATCGTGTGTATGAATGTATATATGAACGTATGTATGAACGTATGTATAAACGTATGTATAAACGTACGTACGAACGTACATACGTATAAACGTATGTATGAACGTACTTATGTATAAACTTGACGTATGTATGAACTTGACAAAGAAAATGCGTACAAAGTCGTATTAAAACGTGTCGTGATACATTCTTGGAAAGAAGGAGAGGGCCTGCTTCTCCTCTTCGATTCCAGAAGTATTACCATACTTATACGTTATGCGTAATTTATGCGGATGCAATCAATTGCTGATGCAAAGTCTTGCAATACCCGCTTGTACGAACGATTGAAGAAATGTACTTCGCTAAAGACAATAACGCATCATACGATGTAAAAAATGAATATAACATGTAAAGTTTCAACGTTATATACACAAAAGAAACGTTTTTTAACATTATGTATGTACACAGTACGGAACATCGCGCGGTGCATTTACTGAGCAGACGTTACGATCTGATAAATGCGGACTATAAATTTTTAGAAATTGGAATCAACGTTGGTCCACCGAGTTTCGTGGAGATTGCCTTGGGAGATCATCGCGGACACGAACTGTCGCTATCTCTCGAAATGTGGAAGAGCCTCTACGATGGAATATTTACATGATGCTTCGAAACGAATATAATTTTAAGCGTTGGACCGCTGACTCAGAGTTTGCATGCTGAATGATGCTATGCTCGTACGTCTCGATTCTTCGTCCGTACGCATTACAATGACTGAAATGCTACGTCGTGTTTGATTTTGACGGGTGTACCGATGTAACGTTCGAACAATTAGCCCGACTCGTTAATACGGTATATGCGATTCTGCAATATCACGTCTGAGAACGCTATACGCGTCATCTTTAATGGACATCAGCTCGTCGATTGCGAACTATTGGCTTTAGTTTTTAATACATTTTTAATACGAAAAAAAGACGATGTAATAACATGTGAATAAAAAAAAAATTTTTCGTTTGCATTACTACATATGTATTTTCTTTTACTCCCCATCCTTTGCCTCGACGCGCTAGTAGAAAGCCGTATTGAAAAAAACTGCGTCATAAAAAAAAGGGACTTTTACTCTATTGATTCATTTCTTTCGTCCTTTCTTCGATATCAGGTTACGCGCTCCGACATCGTCGCGCTCTATCTCTAAATGCGAGTCCTTGTTACTTACACATTTTTTGTAATATCTAGAGTTCTATAGTTTTATAGTCTGTAAATATTTATGATTTAAGTGTTTCATATGCAGCGCAAATCCTAGATAGTCTCGCTATGGCAAAAGATGCTTCTCAGCGTCAATCTTTGCCTAATTTTACGCAAAGTATTCGTTAGTCGTTTCAAATTATATTTCGAATTATAATGAAGAGTTTGCACCATGAGTGATTTTTATAAACATACAAGATATTCTACCATTTAAGTAGTAGAATCTTAGAATTTTGCACGTTTATGTGATTAAGTGAAAGCGAAAGTGACAGTTATATTAGTGTGATTTTTTAGAAAAAAACTTTTCCCGTAACAACTATGAGCAACTTAAGAGCAACTTAATCGAGATCCACTACGAGTATCTTATTGAGGGAGTAAGTAGTTTTTTCCTTTTTTTATGTAGATTTTATGTATGCCAGATTTTTTTAGCGAATTTGTTTTTCTAATATTTTTTTTATTTTTTATTTGTTCCAATACATTATGGTTGACAACCTAAGAATCGTACGGCTTCAGTTACGGAACGAGGTGGAGGTTCTAGTAATTCCTCTGATAAGTTCATTATAAATTATAAATTATAATTTATAAATTATAACTTATAAATTATAAATTATAGATAGAGTATTTTCTAATTATCTTTTTCTAATTATTTTGTATAATATTTTTTTCAGGAGACACATCGTAGTC
>JAANIC010005007.1:540608-552838 GCA_017607545.1 Acromyrmex charruanus | reverse complement strand
AATTATATGTATGATAAAATTTTATCGATAAAATTTAAAGGAATACTTATATATTTATATATTTTATGTTATATATTATTTTTATATATATTTTTTTTATATTATTATTTTTTTATCTTACAGAAGGTGGTGGCGGCAGCGTCGAGACCTTCCCGCGCCTTTCCCCTCCTTCCCAACGAGTATCCCACGCCATCTCCCTCCGCGCCCCCTCCCCCAGAGGAGACCTGAGTTAGAAAAATCCCCGTATTATAACTAGTAAAATACTTCTAAAATATGGAATGCGCATAAATTTTGCCAGTTGTTGCAATTCTGCATTGGTAGTTGTACCCTTTTTGTAGGCATTTTTATCATTTTTTTGATTTTTTTTTATTTTTCTTAGTTTTTTTTTGTTGAGATGCCTCGTCCACGCTTGTACGGAGCGAAGTAAACTCCATGACTTTCCATGGCACGATTATGACGTTTCAGTTCTTCCAATTGACGCTGCGCGGCGTTGGACTAATTATTGTTTATTGCTTTTGTGACTCCTGCCGCTCCGCCAATCAACGAGCCGACAACTCCAGCTGTAAAATAGGTAAGAAACCGCCGTTTCGCTACCGGAAGTATTCGCCTTTTTGTTGATTTCTTTTTTGTTTTCAAACCCATACCGATTTTCGTCTTGGCTTTCATAGCCGCTCAGACAGCAGTGGCAGCAGCTCTCTCTCCAAGAGTTGAATCTGTCTCAGTAATACGTTTCCGTGTCTTTTCGGCGAGTATTTTGTCAGCTACGTGTCGTTTCGCGAGATCTTTGTTCCGTGAATAAGCTATGTCGTGTTCGCAACACGCTGAGTCCAACGGATTAATGCCTCGATCAGTCGCTTTTCTAAATGCGTTCCTGGACCGCAAAATTGATATCCGGGGATATGTAATTTGAATGGAAGTGCGTTTATCGCGTGATTTAAAAAGCCGCAGCCTTTTGTTGTAGTTGACATTCGCAACAATTTTTCATAAATAGTGCCGGACCGTTTGCCTTGTCATCGATATGCGATCGATGACGATGTTGCTGAAATTTTGAATCAGTTTTTATATGCTCAAGTAATTTGTCCCACAGTTAATCTATGTAATTCTTAAACTTTTGTAACAAAATAATTTTCGGTATATATTCCAACTCTTTGACGGTTAAACTATGTACATCGCAGTTGTCCGACACAATAAGAAACATTTTCAATAGTGAGTAGTTTCGCTCTATAAATAGGTCGCGCTTTTACATATAAATAGGTCTGCTCTCGGTGCAATTTTTTCAGTTTATATCAGTATTATGGAGGGGAGAGGGGTGAAGATATGAGATTCGTGCTACAATCGCAAACAATCAAAGTAATTAATGTCGACAAACAAAGTACAGACTGAAAAAGAAATGCGCAAGCATGGAAATATGTTACCGATTTTTATACGTGGTATTATCTGCGGTCCATCAAACTGCGGCAAAACAAATGTGCTAATAAATTTATTGGTAAGTCCACGTGACATACACTTCGAGAACGTGTACGTGTACTCGAAATCGTTACAACAGCCAAAATATCGATACTTGGAGAATTTATTAGCCCCGATTGAAGAAATTAGTTATTTTACACTCTCCAATAGTAGCGATGTCGTTTGACTGAACGAGGCGCTTCCAAATTCCATTTTTATCTTTAATGACGATAAGCAAGACGCAATCAGAGAATACTTTGCGATGGATCGACACGCGGACGTCGACTGTTTCTATCTCTGTCAGACTTATGCAAAGATACCGAAGCATCTTATACGTGATAATGCAAATCTGTTGATTCTGTTCAAACAGAATAGTATCAATCTAAAACATGTATATGTACGTCCAAGCTCCGCATGCATGGAGCTGAGGAAGTGAACGCAACAGGAACCGAATTATTAGACCGATTTGATCGTGTCTAGGCTCCGGACAGCAAGGAAGCCGTGGGGAAGGACCGATGCAAATCGGGAGGCACTTCGTTTCGTCCTGAGGCTTCTAATGAGCCGGGAGTCGAATGGAGGACGAAGTGGAAACCTCAACTCGTGCTTCGCTGAACGGACACTTTTAATTTAAAGGGCCCAAACGGAGTCAGTGTGCCGAGAGGGCGCACTTTAACGCCAGATGTGTCTGTACGTCCGTATGCCCTGGCTTTCGATCATGGAACTTTCGACATGGAACTTAATCCAAGTGATCGGGGAGAGGGCGAAGTACAACCGCGGGAGAGCTTACAACGAATACAAGGAGAGGTTGCTCAAATTAACAAACGAGGGTTTAATGTTATAATAGAAGCAATATTTGGATACATTTTCTTTAGGTATAAAAATACAATTTTTCTTTATTCTGTAATGTGTTTGCGTATAGGTTTATGTTGTGTGAGTGTGTGTATCTTCTGACAGAAGGGAGGAGAGAGATAGAATAAAAAGAGGAGGATCATAAGGGAGGAAGGTAGTCGGGGAAAGGGAGGCGAGAGAGGATACGGGAACGGAAAAGGGATAGTCGGCTCTTTCGATTCGGACCACGACTCGGTTAGCGTCAGAGATAGGTCGTGAAAAATTAATTTGTCAATATTATGGAAAAGAAAGAGAATGGGATCGGGAGGAATATAATCATTAATGATAAGATCGGTGTCGGTAGAACCGGTGGATAGAGGGGTAATTCACGTAAAAGCGAAAGTGTGGGGGAGGAAATCGGGGAGAAGTCATCTGGAAGATGATTAATTGTAAGATCCTCAGGAATGTGCGGGGAGGGAGAGTATGAGATTTCAAATTCCGGGGTGATGGCAACTCGGGGTGATTTCCAGTTTGCTCAGCCGGGTATTCTTCATATGTACCAATGTTAGGCGAGCGGGCACGCCGGTCGGCGAGGACGGATAACCTGTGGGCGGCGGTGGCGAGGAGGAATGTTATCACGAGAACGCACTGCAATATTTCCCCTTTCTTTAATTTTCTATTACGAGGGAACTCGCATAGGTAAAGAACAATGAAATGAAATACGATAAGAGACGAAACAGTGTGAGAAAAATGAAGGGAACAGGAAAAGGGACGAAGTAGAAACTTACTACTGCGTTGATTGAAGAAGCTCGGTCGAGTGAGGACAAAGGACCTTGCCGGCGGATTCTGGTGATTCGTAGCTGGGGGTTGCCAGGTGTCCGAGCTCGATGTCTTTAACACTGACTCTAAATCTGTTAATTTAGAAAGCAAGTGCGCGAATTGAACAGAATTTCTCCCGCACTAATTCTGAATAGTCAAGTGTTGACCGGAAAAAGGAAAACCAGAACTTCGGATCACTACGCCCCGGAGAAAAATCGAAAAAATGGGCACTGAGTCCCGCGGAACCGGACTATTTGTAATAATCTCCTTCGATTAACAGCACACTGATTGGTAGATAGATCTATTAATTAGATCGTGGGAACCTATTTCTTGCTTTCTAATTGGTCAAGGGTGGAAGAGAACATTGATTGGAATCTTTAGCGTGTGGAAGTGTCATCCTTAATTTTACGATCTTAAAATTTATGAAAAAACTGCGCGTGCAGTACGTCGAGGAAGCGCACGTGCAGCGTCATCAAATTCCATCCCCTAAACGTCGCATGTAGTGTCTTAGGTTTTATGATCACGAACGCGTGAGAATCGTCCGCGACTTAACCGTTAAAAAATCTTGGCGCCGGTCTTGCTCTTCCAATGACATATTTATTATTATTTTAACCGCAGTGTCCGAGGGGCACGAACTTGATGTTTTTTTGGTCTCGCCGCTTGTGCACGTGTACCGATTTTTAGTTTATCTCGAAGCGACGTTTACGAGGAGATATTGAATTCTTCGTTTTAATTTTTTGTGTGACAAAAGAAAATTTTTCGTCTTCTCTAGGCTATAACGCTATAATGTCCTTGTGTTATTCGCAATTGTCTTTTTATTTCAATTTCGAATTCCAGATCTCCACGAAAGAAAAAAATCAGCTGGACGTAACATATACAATGGCCATGTAAATACCGACATGTTTTGTGAGGATTTCTGTGAACTGTGTCGCTGCTGTTTTGCTGTTGACAGCAAAAGTATGTAGTGATAGACAAAGACAGTGCGCTCAACAAAATGGACGATACAGAAAAGGATTTAATATTAACCGCGATACTGTAACGTTAGTCGTTGTCGATACGTCAACTACGCAACATTCTCTTTCAAGTACAACATGGATAGCAGCAAGGATCGGAAGAAGATAGCGAAGCAGATTACGAAAACCAGTGATTCAATTCGTAAAAAGTATCGCACTTCGAAAACCGGTAAAATAAACGAAGACATAGTGCTAAAGGACACTTTCATTTTATCGTCGAACTTCTGAAACTGATTGTCGAAAAAACCATTGGCAAAGAATCTCAGCCGATTAAGAAAGAAGAAAATATTGCAAAGTATAATATTATTAAGAAACGAAAACCAAAAAATAACAAAGATAACGAAGATGATGATGATGGTTTCTGGATGGAAAGAGCATGGCTTCAATTAACACCATCGCCTAAAAAGCAACAAAAGAACCGATTGTCATGTCGGATTCACTTAATTCTACATTGATCGCATCTCGGAAATTATCGTACGAACATTTACATTTTTTTCTTGGCTGAAGATGTTTATGAAACGCCCAATGAACCGTTTGAAACGTTAGTTACAGTCTTTACAAACGCAATAAGTTTGTGAAGAGTTGCATGACCAACTGGAGTCGCTGTGAGAAAAATACGTAAACATGCTTTTCGGTGGCGACTGAGAAAAGGAGATCAATTACGTTTACGGCGTATATCTCAACGAAAACGGCACGATGCTCGGTGATAACCAGTTCAATTTAGACACGAGTGATTTCGTGATCATAGATGGAGTAAAATACAAAGGTACACCTGAGTTGTATAAATTAATTTTTAAAATTCCCGACGACACTATTTACACTGAGAATGATAAACTAGCATATAAAAATATACTATTGACAACGAATGCTCATAGGCGTAATCATAAAGCGGATAATCCAATAGTAGATAGCAAAGGGTACAAATATAAGAATATAAGAACACTTGGTGTCTGGTAAAATACAAGTTGGAACGGGCATACCACGCACCAGGAAACTAAACAACAAGTTAGGTAAAAAAGTCGGAAAAGGTATACCGCGTGCCATGACTCTAAATGAAAATAAGATCGATTATGTTCATTGGGATGATTCTAACGAACTTGTGAATCGTCTTCGATTGCTTGATTCTTCGCGTCAGGCAGGTCACAATGCCCAATGAAATCTTATCGAAGAGCTTCGTGAAACTGCCTTATTATAAATTGAAACGGGGAATACGCAGTAATTTTAGTCGACTTCGAAATATTGATCAACAACGTTTGCGTAACACCTTTCTAATATTTTTTTTGCGTCGCATACCACGACAAAAAAATATCTGAGAAGAAAGTCTTGAAAAGTGACGATTGATAGAAAAAACTGCACGCTCCAGCAAGAAAAAATTTTCCACGCGTGTCAGTTTACGGATACGATGATCTATGACAGGCTAATCGAAATGCGCCCTTACAAACGATTCGACAAAGATTACCATTACATTTTTACCGTTATCGATATGTTGAGTGAGCATGCATGGATCATACCGCTCAAAACAAAGAATGGAAATGAGATGGCTACAGCGATAGCAAAAATAATATTCGAGATGATAGAAGATACCCGAAAAATTTGTAAATCGATATGGGAAAAGAATTTTACAACACAAACGTGCAAAAACTCTTGAAAAAACACAACATGAATCATTATTTAACGTATTTCGTAATGAAGGTATCAACCGTCGAACGGTTCAATCGTACATTGAAAAACAATATGTAGAAACAATTTACACATAATGGAAATTACAAATGGATCGACTTGCTGCTGCGTCTCGTGTCAGAGTACAACACACGAAAACATCGAACTATGCGACCAATCGATGTGACTTCCACAATCGCCAACAAACTTTTAAACACGGTGTACAGTAGCGTAAAGATCGTCACACTCCCGCAATTCAAAGTGGATAACTCGATACGTGTGAGCAAATTCAAGACGATCTTTGAGAAAGGTCACGCCAAATTGGACCACTGAGATGTGAAGAATCGTCAAAGTACAGAAAACTAATCTCGTGACGAGATTATATCTTCTGGAAGATTATCATGGAAAACCGATCGTTGGAGGATTCTACGAGTACGAGTTGCATCGTGTCGCTAATCCCTACGTACTACTGTGGGCAAAAAGTATCGATAATTTCAAATTTAAATTTCCCGGGGTTTCCGATAGGGACAACCGAATTTATTTTGAAGTTGGCAATTCTGTCAGTGACAGCTGCGCCAAGGTACACGTCAAAATAGTCATTAGTGTTTGAGATAAGCGTCTGTTTGTAAGCACGTAAAAAGTGATTTGTCGTTTTTTGAAATGTCTGAAATTATGGAACAACGAAGTGCGATAAAATTTTGTGTCCGGAATGGAATTTCTGCAGCCGAAACGTTGAGAATGTGTCAGAAGGCGTACGGTGATGGCGCTTTGTCACAAGCAAGAGTTTTTGCATGGCACAGAATGTTTAAAGAGGGCCGAGAGAGCGTTCAAGACGAGCCACGTGCCGGACGGCCATCCACATCAACTGATGTGATTCACGTCCAAAAAATCCGAGATTTGGTGCTCGCAAATCGTCGATTGACTGTCCGAGACCTTACTGATCTTGTTGGCATATCGGAAGGATCAGTCAAAACCATTTTGAGCGACCATTTGGGTCTCCGTCGCACACATCGTAGTTCGTGACCATTTCGCCAAAAACTTAACTCATATCATTCCACAACCACCGTATTCGCCTGACTTAGCACCATGTGACTTCTGGCTGTTCTCAAAACTCAAAAGGCCACTCCGTGGACACCGTTTCGAGACGATTGAAGAGATAAAAGAAAAAACGACGAGTGAGCTGCGGGCCATACCTACAGACGACTATGCGGCATGTTTCGAAAATTGGAAAAAGCGTTGGCACAGTTGCATTGCAACCGGGGGGGACTACTTTGAGGGGGATGATACGAATTTGGATGAATAAATAAAGAATTTTTGAAAAACAAACAAATTATCGATACTTTTTGTCCACAGTAGTATATCTAGTTGAAAAAGTGTTGCGTAAAAAGGGGAATGACGTTTATGTGAAATGGCTGAGATTTGATAATTCGCACAATTCATGGATACACAAGGACAATGTGTCATAAATGAATGTATTTCTACGAATTATATATATCAGTATATATTTATTACAATATGCAAACATGTAATTGAGATTTTTTTAATTAAAAAAATACATAATATAAATATATAAAAAAATAAGTTTTTTATTACAAATACATAAATATACAAAAAATGAAATTCATTTTACTTATTTCTCTTTTCTTTTGTATAATAATATTTTATAATATCCCCATAGTAGTGTGTAGAATCTGGTACAAAGTATCGCTTGTCATCGTACGGACTTAGCAATTTTCGTTTTCGATATCATGTATACTTCGTGCAATTTCGAACTTTTGCACGATTGCCTGTGCTTCATTTCGATCATTATTTAGACATCGTATGTAATCTTCCAAAATATCGCTCTCGCTATAACGTTATTTTTTACTCCTTTTGCCATCTTCGTATCCTTCTTCCTATCGCGCAAAGCGTACATTTTTACTCTAAGTCCAACGAATTCGGTCATGATCGTGCCGTTGTTTGCATCTTTCATTAAGCCCGGAACTTTTTTATTAACTAGCGGAATACAATATGCATTGTCGACGCATAATCGCTAGTATCGAATCGATGATATCACGATTGATATCACATTTCATAATATCGTAGACATTGTGGCACTCGATGTAGTAAATGAGACTATCTGTATCAGTATATATAACTTTACAATTTTCACAAAACAGGGGTCCCATGTATTCGTGGTGAAATTCGTACAAACATGTCTTAGATATATCGAGGATACACATACCCACGTATATAGGTGTATCGAATTTCACTTCGAGTTCACGTATTTCTATCGCGACTAGATTCTCGAAAAAAATGCTTCTACTATGAAAGTTTGGTTTCGCGATCATTGCCTCCGCACCGTATCTTCCCAACGTGTTACAAGTCGACGTGGTTGCGCACGTTCTCCATGGTTTTACCAAATACAGCATTATTCATTAATTTAAATTATAAATTTTTCTCAAACTCATTGTTGGCAAGAAATCTAAAATTCATATTGAGTTCGATGTATTCGCAAAGCCATGGAAATTGTGCGAATTGTAGTACGTGATAAATTTTTGCGATTTTGAGACGAGTATATTGTTGTAGATTACAATAATGAATTATGTAACGCTTCTTATCATACAACGTAGCGAGGAGCTTCTTCTTTCGTTTCTCGGGTGGTTTCTCGCGCGTCGGACAGAATGGTAAGTCTGTGGGAGTGTCGTGAAGATGTTGCGGATACTCTAAGTCTATTTCGAGAACGTAACCCGTAGGTGAATTTGTCGCGATGGTCATAACATCAAAATTTCCTACATCGTTGACCCATCGAAAATCGGTGTATGATAATGGTTGACACATTGCCCAATCGTACAGGTTGTTAACGTCAAAGTACATAAGGTACGTCGACGGTTTCGATGGATCGTACGACTGCATGTACTTATTGTTAGCCCGTGCATATCTGTTTAAACATTGGCTCTGACTTCCATGTATTCGATGAACATGACCATGTCGATGTCCGTAAGAAGTTCAAATTTTACACATATATGTTTTTAACATCGCATCCAATGTAAAACCTGGTAATGTATAATAATACGCGGGGTCGAGCCCGTAACTCGCGATGCAACTATTACGGAAATTTTTGAAAACGTCGGCTAACAACAAAACGTCTGTCTTTAAATACAGATCGCAATATTTACCGAGCGTTCGAATGGAGAACCGCTGCCACATGTTGATGGCGTGCGCGTAATCGCTCTCGGATACGGTATCACCTGTCAGCGAATTATAAAATAATTCGCGCGATGGTTTCCTCTAACTTTTCGATGCAGTCAACGTACTCGTACGAAATATGCGTGTGAGAAAATCGAAATCCTCCGCTCTGAAATTGAAAAATTCTGACCGTGTAATTTTCAATTTATCTTTATCGAAATACGACGCCAATTTTTCTAAACTGGCACTGAGAAATTTATAAGAATCAATAAAATTTAAATTTATATTGTACATTTTTTTCTTATTATAATATTTGCAATATCTTCAACATGTTTTGTGAAGGAAATATATTTTTTTGTTATAGGTAATATATCTACTTGTCTTTTAAACGCGATAGTTATATCCTTGATAATAAAATAATGCGCGATAATAAAAGTATGCGATAAATTATGAAATACTATGGCAATGCAATATGAATTTCTGTAATTAAAGTTGCAATTTGAATGCGCGGGACATCTGTATCGCCCAGCCAAGTGGCAATGATCGTGTACCCATGTGTCATCCGATGCAAACGGTTTTTCACACACGTGGCAGTACGTAGCGTTGTTAAAATTTATCATATCATCTCGCGTAAAATCTGCCATGGGAACGTTAGTGGACAAGACAGTCTTTATTTTATAACCTAAATTTTTAAATTCTTTGGCGAACCACGCGACGCAATCTTTACCGCGACGAAACTTATATACACAACAAATCGTCGTACGAACAGCGGACATAATATACTAAACTAAATACCCGATGATGCTGGTACGTGTAGCTGGACATTTCGATATCTCTTTCCGTCTTCTCCAGAATGTATTTCAAGTCGGCATAGACTATAAACGGGATAGACTATAAACAGCGTTCCTTCCTGATGTAGTTGCCGAAGCTTAATCACTTGTCATCTTCACTCGGTAACCTGGTGGCACAGTTGTTTAGTTTTTCGCAGTCTATTGCGTGGATCTCCAGTTTTGTATTCGAACTAAAATTAGTGTAAACATCTAAAAAAAAACGTATAATTTATTATTTTCTCAAAGAATTTTTTTTATTATAAAAATTTTTTTACGTAATTTTCAATTATATATACACTTTGATCGCAAAAATACTTTTTGCGCTTTTTTTGTTGAGTTGCGAGCTCATAAGGCGGGACAGATCCACGCAAAGTGCTCCGCCTTATTGTTCTGTGGATTCTGCACGTAAAGCAAATTGACGTGCTTGTCCCTCTTCATATCGGTAAGGCCGTAAAGGAAGAATCGTCATTTCTTTTTGCTTCTCGAAGCCGTACGTTGATAGAGATGTTGAAATTTTCAAATTATTTAATTTGACTCAACTAATTAGAAACTGGATGTCTTTAAGATTTAATAGCATCGTATAATTATGATATGGACATGATGATCCTCGATGTATTACTTTGAGCCGGGTGTAGAACGGCTACCACTGATCAGGAAAACACGCGTTGTCTAAAAATTGCACGTTGATTACCGTTTTCTTCATTTTAATTTCCCTCGGTAACTCAATGTGGCATCCCGCATGCAATGAATTGTAATTATTTATGTTAACAGTCAAATTCAGGATACGCGACAGCGTCCATCTGCGCGCGCGCGCGCGCGCGTGTGTGTGTGTGTGTGTGCGCGTGTGCGTGCACGTACGTACGTACGTATTACACATAGTGTACATTCTTCATTATAAGGATTTACAAAATTATCAGAAATATGACAGTAGTCTGTCAGACCGACGTAGCCGTTGGTGTATTTTTTAACATTACAGTTCAAAGTTAAATAACTGACGTACTAATATCAATTGTGCAATTTATTACAAACGTCTGGACCTTAATCGAGTCACTCTCAATGCAAATACAGACAAATTATGGTGTTTACAAATTATGAAATACGGCAATGATTCTGTGTCATTTTGTTTATTTGATCTAATATCTAGATATAGATTCTAATATAAACTATCAAGAAATTAAACTTCTTCTGATTGTAGAACTTGTAATAATACGTGTTTTTTGCATATAATGCAATATTGTCATAACTTGGTACGTATCCGTACCTGAAGTAGTCAATTATGTTTTTTATGTTCGAACTGGAACATGGAACACGTATACTTTGAATTGTATCAATATGTAAACAATATGAGTGAAAAATTAAAATAATTTAAATAAGTTTTTACGCCAAAAGTGTTATCAATAAATTTAATGCTTTTTTCACAAAATTTGTGATAAAAATTTTATTATAGAATATGAATAAATAGGTCAAGCTTTAAATAATATCGAAAATGCTGCATTACATGATAAATAGACGAATACATAATTAATAATTTATGTGTGTAAACTGTTTCCACATTTCGGTCTTCAGCGTACGAACTGTGCGACTGTCGGTTCAAAGAAAAAGAAAAGTTCAGAAATACGAAAAGATCTCGATTTAGCAAATTGAGGATTCTGGGAACCCAATGTGTATAGTTAGGATTAAAAGTAGTAGACGTTCGATAACGGTTCGATAGGTGTTTGACATTAATTCGAAAGATATTTTTGACAGTGATTCGATAGACATTCGACGATGGTTTGATAATTGTCATAAATGTTTTGTAGTTTACTAATACTATTAACATGTGTTAGTGGGTATACGACATAATAGTAAAGCATTTTTCGATTGATGATTTAAGTTTAACAGATAAAAGTGCATAAGTTCTTCTCGGTGAGACGTCGATGTACGGTTGTGATGAAAACCACGTTAAATACAATTTTGCATAAGTGTAATATAAAAATTTTTTTCTACGGAAAATCGACATGTCATAACATATTTTGCAGTTAAATTACTTTGTTGAATACTTAGAAACACAATTTTGCAATTTCGCATAGGTCAAGCCTGCCGACTTCAGCAATATTGTCACCAATGATTATAAGTAAGTGAACATCCGTTTGATCAACAACTGGTGAGTGAATATCATTTTTCAAGGGAACACACAATTATAATACATAATTTTATAATACTACTAGTTCCATTCATGATTGCGTTTCAAGATTGAAAAGGACTTTATCGCGCAGTTTACAGAATTGTCTATGTCACACCAAAATATTTAGGCAATAAGATCAGCTTTGATCGAATATAGGATTTCCTTTACTTAATTGATGGAATTAAAATTTATTTATTCAATTAAAGAAATTTTTTTATACGGTTTATAACATATATATTGTACACATACACACACACACACACGCGCGCGCGCGCGCGCGCGCGCACGCATACAATATATATA
>JAANIC010005007.1:494412-538899 GCA_017607545.1 Acromyrmex charruanus | reverse complement strand
TATATACATATATATATATATATATATATATATATATATATATATACATATATATATATGTTATTTCTTTTTTAAACATTTTACATCAGAAACAAAAATCTTTTATAAATAAAATTAATATTTCCTGTAATTAAAAAAGTAATTATATATTGTAAGATAAATGTATAAGAAAAAAGATTACTAAATTAATAATCTATAATTGCATGAAATAAATTTAAAAACTGTATAGTTAATGTCACGAATTTACCGTTGTAGAAAGTTTGTTATTGATCACAATAATGAGACAAAACTATATTTTGCAGCAATTTAATTTTAATTTTATTATAACATTAAATGATTGTTGTTATTAAACAATGATTTGGTATTATAGCAGTTAACATAGATCATGCAAAAGCGTTCGAAGAAATAATGTATTTACTTTTTAACAGTTTAGGTTAACCAACAATGTTGGCCTCTTTAAAAAGAATTCATAACGTTTTTAACATTAAAGCTACACGAGTAACGAATTCTCATGATAACTTAAATTTCGTTTCCATGCAAACAAACGTTTGCATGGAAACATAGAAACATATTATTCGTTTTAGCATTTTATATTTACTCATATATTTAGAATTACTTTTTATATTATTGATTTGATGATGCATCATATTTGTAATATATTTAATGTGAAATTTATTAATGGTAAAATGTTAGACGTAACAAATTCTTCGGATTAAGTGAAAGAAACTCAGATCGCGTTGAGAAATATATCATGATATAACTATTTTTGCATTCAATAATAAAAAATTACATTATAGTTTACGTATTTATAAATCATTAATTTAAAGAATCTTTAATGTAATAATTGCATATTGTAACTAAGTCTTTTTTGTCTACTTACATTCAGTAAGCGTGATAATATAATAACAAATATTCAATAACAAAGGGATATATGTGTCACCTCTGGAATCGATTTAAAATATCTCTTTGAAATATCGTTAAACACAATGACATAAGGAAAACACGCTTTCTTAATGCATGCCTAATTTGATTGTTTGTACAAGGATTTATCGTTGGAAGGAAATTTTTTGTGAAGAAAGTGACGGTGTTGAAAAATAGAGTCATTCTTTCATAACATTTTTACATGTCCCATACCATGGAATTTCTTGACAAAATCCGAAAAGGACTGTGCTTCCTAGCTGAGCTTGCCACTATTGCAATGAGAAGACAGAGTGATTCCGTACAGCATGGTAAAACGCGTACAATGGCTGTAATTGGTATGGAAGAGAATGATGATGCATCATATCTGTAATATATTTAATGATGATTAAGACTCTTACATACTTTAAAAAATTTTAAAAACGCGAATGGCTGGCTGATCTCAATAGCGACGACTTGACCATTGAGATCCTGGATGCTGATTACAAAGATACAGATTTATTACGTAATCTGGATATTACTAATACTGTACGACGTGGAAAACATGTTAAGAATTATGCGTTATGAATATGTTTAAAATATACAACTGGTGATCGCAATGCCAGAAAGAAATGTATCATGTTTAAAAAGTAAAATATAAGATTATTTTTTAAATATGTTTTAAATTCTTTTTTCGAAATTCATTTTTGAAAAGAGAATAGAAGCAGACAGACTTTATTATCGTTGGCGCCGATCCCTGTGATAAAAAAGATTCGATATCGTTACAGTGCATTCTTATGATATGTTTCAATTTGGTATCATTCGACCACGTCACAACTGTACTTCAAAGTATAATGTATATAAAAAAAAATTCCCTCAATTTTAGGATGTGCAAAAAAAAAATTTGGAAGGGAACACTGTGTTTGAAAGGTGAGCTTCGGGCAACGTTACCGCATCAGTCGTTCAGAGAGCTTCAAAAGAGTTCAGACAGCTATTGCTAATTATAAGTTCTCCGATAAAATAAAATATCTCAAGCCATGAACTATTACGTTCCAATTCAACAGGATGAGATGTGCAAGAGATAGTAAGTTTATTTAATTTTATAAAATATTTTCTTATACGTATTATACGTTGTTAGTGTAAAGGATGTCCTTGTTGCGCTATGTGCAGCTCTATTTTCTTATCGTCAGAGAATTTGTATCTCGTGCTTTGTGGCCTGTCGATCTGCGTCGCTTGCCTCATGGCCACGAAGTAATTCGGCAGTGCGTAATAAAAGAAGCAATTACCTTATGTGAAAATGCTTTAATGTCTCTCGTGTTTTACATTACGACTCGCGTCGTACATTATAAAGATAAAAAGGAGAAAGGTTTGGGTACCAGTCTGCACGTGCTCACGGTATGAAAGTCACACACAGAAGCTTCGAGAAAACCCTGAGAAGCGCGGCGGTTTACACGCAGGCAGTACAGTCGCACGCATGCCCTCCCCTTCGGTGGACCCCATCAGCGACACAGCACGTCTCTAACACGCCGCGATCACGCCGCAAAGTCAACGGGCTGGTATCAAGCCCGCTGAGCCACACACACATTGATAAGCGCCAACATACCGCCGCCCTTGAAAGAATCGCCTTTCAATAAATACAAAATGAATATGTTTGATCCACAAAATAACATCATGTTGTCAACGATGAAAATAATAATGTTAAAACATGGACACGAAGAGATACATAGAAAAATTTCCAATATCATAACCAGACCCTTCTCAATTGGAAGTAGACACAGACGAGTAATCGGTCGCTTGTAACTGCCGTTAGAAGTACGCACTGTTATAACGCGTGCTATGGTATCCTTGCCTGGATGTATAATATGTCTTGAATTCTTCCCAGAGGTCATGATGTTGAGTGGAGGAGTGTTATCTTCCTTGATGATAACCATTTGGCCGATATGTATGGACGGTTCGTTTATCTGCCACTTGTTACGCTCCTGGCATTGGTGAAAGTACTCGCGGGTCCATCGTTTCCAAAAATGTTGCCACAATAGCTGTATGTACTGCCAACGGGAGAGACGATTTACAGGTACCTCCAGGGATGGCTCTGGATAAGCTGTGAGAGGTGTAGCCGCTAAAGTGTCCGGGAGTTAGAGAGGTGAAGTCGTTAGGGTCCTCGGAAAGAAGGGTGAGAGGACGCGAGTTCAATATCGCTTCAATCTGGATGAGCAATGTTTCCAGCTCCTCGCGTTTCAAATTGGAATTCTTTGTAATGCGAACCAAATGTCGTTTGGTCGCCTTCACGGTGGCTTCCCATAAACCCCCATAGTGGGGAGACCGTGATGGGATAAAGTGCCATTGCACTCTTAAAGTTCGGGTTTGATCCTGGATATGTTGTTGAATTGACTCATTACGCAGCAGATCCCTTAACTCGCTCAATTCGCGTTCGACGCCGACGAAGTTCAGTCCGTTGTCAGAAAAGATGTCTGAAGGGAGACCTCTTCTTGCCACGAACCGCCTGAAGATGTTTAAAAATGCTTCTGACAACAAGTTAGACGCCAACTCGATATGGATTGCCTTAATGGCCAAACAAATAAAAATTGCGATATAACATTTTATTAGCTTAGTGGATCTCCTAGCACCTTCCTTGTAATAGAGGGGGGCCGGCATAATCTACTCCACATTGATCAAATATCTTCGAAGATATCTTAACCCGCGGTTCCGACAAGTTTCCCATAATAGCGGAAGCGAGTTTTGGTGAACTCTTGAAACAGACGATACATCTCCCGAGAATCCGTTGAATAACGCTACGCGTCGAAGTGAGCCAGTAACGCTCATGCATCGCGGCCAGAGTAGCTTGTGGTCCGGCATGAAAGTGCCTTTCATGCTCGTGTATCACAATTAAGCGGGAAAATGGATGATTTCCAGGCAACAGCATGGGATGCTTGGAGGCATAAGGCAAGGAGAATTCTCTCAAACGACCACCGACACGTAAAATGCCGGAATCGTTAAGAAATGGATTTAATTTTAAGATGGGACTGCTTGTAGGAACAGCCTTGTGGTTGCTAAGTGCCTTCACTTCACTTGGAAAATGTCTCGTTTGTATTATTGTGATTAGACGATAAATTGCCTCTTGCTGCTCATTGAAAGATATAGGTGGAATGTCCTTGTTCTGCAAAGATGAGATCTCCTGAGAATGGTCGGATAAATCCCTTGAACTCCTGGAACCTTTTGTAAAACGAATCATGTACACAAAGACTCGAATGAGCCGGTAAAGTTTGAATACCGATAGAATATGTCAGGTTCTTGTGCACCAGCGCTCACTGCAGTAATAGCCTTAAGTTTTCGCTCAGGGACGCTGGCCACGTCTGCAAGTATAGCTTCTATACGTCTAAATATAGAGGCCAGCTTTCTCTGTCACGTCCCAGCCAGGAGGGCTCCGATCACCAGATTTCCAATTGCGCCAGGGAACCTGGCATGACACCGCGGGACAATGGGTCCGCGAGATTGTCCTGACTCGGAACGTGATTCCATTGCTGAATCGATGTTAATTCCTGTATCTCACCAGTGCGATTTGCCACGAAGGTTGACCAAGATCGACTGCACAATTGCAACCATGATAGTACAATTATAGAATCCGTCCATAGATGAATGGATGCTATTGGACAGGTGAGACATTTAGAGATCTTGTTGATGAGACGAGCCAGCAGCAATGCATCACATAACTCGAGGCACGGAAGCGACAGACTCTTTAACGGTGCTACTCTGGACTTGGAGCAAAGTAGGTGTGTGCGATAAGCACCGTTGATTGAAGTGGAGCGTAAATAAATGCATGCTCCGTATGCAATTTCGCTAGCGTCTGAGAATCCATGTAGCTCCAAACTGGTATATTGTTCTGTGGTTGTGACAAGACGAGGAATGCGTATGCCATGCAGTTCCTGTAACTCCGTTTCGAAGCGTTTCCATTTGGTATGTAATTCTACAGGAATCGATTCATCCCAATCAAGCTTGAATCGCCAGATTCCTGTATGATGGACTTGGCGAGTAATGTAACCGGGCCTAGCAGCTCCAGAGGGTCAAAAATGAGAGATATGCGTGATAAAATGGTTCGTTTGGTAGGCGTCTCCAGAGGAGGCAGATTGATGGAGTCAATCGAATACTTGAATACGTCAGCTTGGCAATCCCATGCAATGCCTAACGCCTTTTTCTCGGAGTTCTTGTCTGAGGATAAGGTGAATTCTCTTGGCTCGCTGGAATTTTGATCCTGGAGGGCAAGAGCATTGGATGTCCATTTTCTGAGCTCGAATTTCCCGTCCTGCAGCAATGCAGTGATCTCCTTCTTGATAGACAGAGCTTCATCTATTGAGTCGGCTCCGGTGACGAGATCATCCACGTAGAAATCTCTCAATGCTATTTGCGACGCCCTCGGATAGCAATCCGCACTGTTCTCCGCCAACTTTCTCAGGGCTCTTATAGCCAAGAACGATGCTGATGAGGTGCCATAAGTGACAGTGAGTAATTCGAAAGTCTTGATGGGCTCATCTGGCGACCAGAAAATACGCTGCAATGGTGTCTGAGTTGAATCGACCAGAACTTGCCGATACATCTTTGCTATATCGGCGGTGAGAGCGATTTTGAATGTTCGGAATCTGGCCAAAATGGAGAAAAGATCCTCTTGTAGCGTGGGTCCCACTTTCAATGCGTCGTTTAAAGATAATCCGGTTGTGGTTTTGCATGACCCGGAACTTGGAGCTCGTTTCATTTTGTACAGCATGATGTGGAAGATAAAAAGCTGGAGAGATATGGCTTAGCATCGTGCTACTGGTCACCTCCTTCATGTGATTCAAGTGCATGTACTCATCCATGAACCTCTTGTATTCATCGTACATGCGGGGTTGAGCGAAGAGCCGCTTCTCCAAAGATTTGAAACGTTTTAGAGCGATGTCCTTGGATCCTCCTAATTCATCCAGCTTGTCTTGCTTTGTTGGCAATTTAACAATAAACCGCCCTTCTATATTACGCTTTACGTCTTGCAGGAATGACTCTTCACAGGCCTTTTCCTCGAGAGAAAATGGTTTAGGAGTAGTATCATGTTCCACCTCCCAAAACCGATTCAATGTGAGCCTTAAGTCATCGAATGAGGTTAAATGAAAATTAACAGAAGAAACCGATCCGGTTATGTCACTTGGTGTGATACCAGAAATGATCCATCCAAAATGTGTCTTTTGCAAAGTCGGCTGATTTTTTGATTGTTTGATCTGACCCGCACAAATGAGCCTCCAGAAGGACCCTCGGCCCCGATTAACATATCAATGCTTGTCGGTACGTTAAAATTAGGATCAGCGAGTTTTATATGTTTTGGAACAGACACACTTTGCATGGGTATGAAGTGCTGTGGCAACTGCTGCGTTATTTTTGAAAGTACCACGCAGTCCATTTTTTCGGAAAAATTATTAAAACGTGATTTAACCCAAAGATTGACTACCTTATTAACGTGGATTACTTCATCCATAACTCCCGCCACTGATACATCAAGAGGTCGCTCCCTGAGCTTCNCTTCAAGCGATTTGCCAACTCCTTCGTTATGAAATTCATTTGAGAACCGCTGTCAAGTAATGCTCGACATGAATGAATTTGATTATTGGAATCGTATACATGGATAATTGCAGTAGATAGTAAAATATTTAACAAACGATGACCTACATTACGTGGCGAGTGGAGGATTGATAGCTTGACTTGCAGCTTGCATGCTTGATCGCGATATATAGCGATATATCCGAACCATTTGGAGCACTTATGTGTAACAATGTGTTATGTTTTTTGGCACATACTCGAATTACATGTTTTCGCTTGATGTGTGTTCGATCTTAAACAATTGACATAAATGTGCTTTTTTCGCGGTCTTAATTCTATCTTCAACCGATAAATTGAGGAATTTCTTACAATATATTGAATGGTTTTCCTTGCAAACAACATAAGAAAGATTGGATGTAGCGACATTTGCGACAGACGTGGATCTTGAATTGCTGTTATGCTTTGATGTGATACTACTTGTTACACTATTGTGAAAATCTACCATGTACTGATTCTAATGCCTGGCATCGGAGAATCAAAAATTCTATTAAGCTCTTTAAATCTGGCAGCTCTTTTCCCTTGATACTTAATTCCTACGCCTTGCTGGTGACTACATCCAACTTACAAATGATAAGATGAATAATTAAATCATCCCAATAATCAGTAGGCCTTCCGAGGGCCTTGAGCACGCGCAAATGTTTAAGAACAGTGTCTAATAATTCACGAGTCATGTTGTGATTCTTCTTACGTACAGCTGGTACCTCGAATAAAGCGCGAACATGCTTTTGAACAATCCATCTTTGACTGTCGAAACGTTCCTTGACCGCCGCCCATGCTTCATAGTAATTGGCTGCAGTGGTTTCTATAGATTTAATTATGTCAGAGGCAGTGTCCTTTAAGGAAGACCTCAGGTAGTGAAATTTTTCAATTTCTGCTAAATCCTCATTAAAATGAATTAATTGTTCAAAGGTATCCCTGTAGGAATACCAATCGTCATATGCACCTGTAAAAACTGGCAAATCGATTTTAAGCAATTTAACACGCATTTCACTCGATCTCACCGCTTGTCCATTTATGTTTGATGAAGTTGACGGAGAAGCATTTTTTTCCATACGTTCAATAAGAGCAGTACAACAAGCCATTAACTGAAAAGAAGTTTCAAAATTGTCGCACTGTTGCGCGTGCTGTTCATGGAGAACTCTTTTGTCGGTGATCGAGGGATCTGCGTTTTCAAGAATTTCTATGCGAAATTGAGCTGCTTCGAATTGATTCCACAACTCCGATAACCTTTGCTTACGCTCAGTGAGACCATGCTACGATCCGCAATTGACGTCGAAATTGTCGATAAAAGTCCTTAACCGTGTAACCGCGGACTTTATGTGAGCTCTCTTAATTTTTGCATCTGCTAATGGAAGTGTTTCCATTATGAAAAAACGTTAAATGTAATGCGATATTGACTGCGTGGCAACACGAAGCCGTTATAAAATTACAATGTGACAGCCTGGTCAATGAAATGTAAGATTTTATGAAGATGAAAATGGCCGCCCGTGTCGACACGAATCTAACTTCTTTTAACAACACAAAATGGCCGCTCTTGTGAGCGAGAGAGATAGCATACAATATGACTGCTCTTGTGAACGAAAGTGACGAACGACAATATGGCAGCTCCCGCGAGCGAAAATGATGCACGACAATATAGCGACTCTTGTGAGCGAAAGCAAAGACCCCGTTATGCCGAAGTCTAATTGAACACGATGCGCCTAATGCACTCTTGTGAATATATAAAAAAAAAATAAACTTTCCTACCTCACAATGTAGGCGGATAAAACTTATAAGTACTTGCCGTGTGCGACCTATACGCTTGCACGTGGCCTCAGAATAAAAAATGTAATATGTATGTGTATGCGATACCTGTGTATCCGGCTCGAAGGACCAATGTTAGTGTAAAGGACCTTGATGTCCTTGTTGCGCTATGTGCAGCGCTATTTTCTCATCGTCAGAGAATTTGTATCTCGTGCCTTGTGGCCTGTCGATCTGCGTCGCTTGCCTTGTGGCCACACCCAAAGTAATTCGGCAGTGCGTAATAAAAGAAGCAATTACCTTATGTGAAAATGCTTTAATGTCTCTCGTGTTTTACACTCGCGTCGTACATTATAAAGATAAAAAGGAGAAAGGTTTGGGCACCAGTCTGCACATGCTCACGGTATGAAAGTCGCACACAGAAGCTTCGAGAAAACCCTGAGAAGTGCGGCGGTTTACACGCAGGCAGCATAGTCGCGCGCATGCCCTCCCTTTCGGTGGGCCCCATCAGCGACACAGCACGTCGCTAACACGCCGCGATCACGCAGCAACGCCAACGGGCTGGTATCAAGCCCGCTGAGCCACACACACACACACTGATAAGCGCCAACATACGTTATGTATTTTTGTAAAATCTATTTACATGTTTTCTTTTTTTTCACAGCGCATTTTCTCAAACATCATCTAGCACATTTCTTCGAAACTTCGCTACATGCCTCGTATCTTAATGAGGAAATATGCATTGACATCGACAAATTCCTGGATATTGGGATCGTTGTGGGATCTATATCTCATGTGCATTGTGATTTATGATAAACGAAACAACCGCATATTTATACCTCATACTACATGGAAGTAGAGGCATGCAGGTATCGAGCGATTAATGCAGTCAACAGTACCATCATCATCACCGATTCAAGATCTAAATGTGGAATTTGTTAAAATATACGAATAACGTGGAGTTAACATTAAATGGCACAGGTTTGTACATGAAACCAACAATTGTGCTTTTCTTATTTCAGAACAATATGTTGAACATGTATTCTATGAACTGAGTTAATATACGCACGGTGTTAGTAAGAAATTCGAATATTTTGTCATATTTAAGACAAAATTGTGTTACTAATAAAAGCGATGTTGCAAACATTTTGTACAAAATTTATGATAAAAATTCTATTATAGAATGTGAATTAATAGTCTATGGTTTAAATTATATTGTACATACTGCATTACATGATAAATAAATATATGTTAAAATATATATTCTTTTCTTCTAAAATTATATTTTATCCTTAGTATTTTCGCCACTTCTTCTTCATATCTTCGTAGTAGTAGTATTGAATTAATCAATAAGAAAGCGCGCTTGATCATTTGTATTACATTGATAAAAAAAAATATTATCATAATTAGTGTACTAGATTATATTATTAAAGATTCATAAAAATATTATTATAATTAGTTACTAAGTAGTATCATTAAAAATTCATAATATATTTATCGTATCTATTCAATACAATCATGTACGAAAGAAGAAACAACAACGTGGGAGAGAGCCAACAAGAGGAAGAGAGAGCGCATACAATAAGTGTAGGACTGCAATGAGTGAGACAGAGAAAACAATGGATAGGAGAGAGAGAGAACAATAGGTTAGAACGCAACGGGTGAGAGAGAGAAGGAACAAATCCTTCCCTCTACTATGGATCCCGATGACGCGTTTTCCCCTCTCTCGGACCCAGTGTTTTCCCCTCCCTGACCACCCACGCACACACACATACACATCATATGCACTAACACTGGGTTAAAACCCGCCTTGCTATCCTACTTACCTCATCAAGAAACGTTATACGGGAAAATTGTAAAATTATATACTGTAATGCAAAACCGTTACAAAAATTATTGACGTAATTAAAGACGGTCAAAAATTCCTTTTTCATCGGAAATTTCAAAACTTTCTCGGGGAGCATAACGCTATTTACACAGATGTGCCCTTGTATTATGAAATTCGATAGCTCAGCGCAGGGAAATATTTAGAAAAATTCTTTACAATAAGAAAAGTGGTCTTTCTTTTTTTGTAAAATCAGGTTCCTGCTGAATATAATAAATTTTAATTTTTCTTTGAAGATTTAGATTTACCAATTAAATAAATATATAAAAATATAAATAAGGACTCTCAATCTTAAAAACAATAATTAGAACTTTAGAACAAATCATTTTCAGCGAAAAAGTAGAATATAATACCTCGTTGAAAGTAAATCACTCGCAGATTGACTAAAATGCAGTAATCAATACGCCATATAAATTACTACTATTTTACTGTTACTTTAATAATTAAAATCAGTAATATTCGTGTGACTCACCTCAACGAGAAAACAACGAAGTTCACAAACATTGATTCACAATGTTCATGAGATATAAATTAACACAAATCGTTCCTCGAATTAATATCGTGTCAGTTGAGCTTGACGTGTCATTTGAAATTGAACGTTACAAAGTGATAAGGGGACTTATAAACAAGCAATGACAATAAATAGTAATAAGAGAGTCAACCTATAACTATTTTAAATCTCAATATTGTTTTAACGTGTCTAATAAGGAAGCACAAAAATAATGCAATTCTGCGTCTGTTTTTAAATTAAGTTCATTCTTCTGCATGTATATATGAAGCATTTCTGAATTCAAACGTTTATTGAAAAATCTTTCCTTATCAAGAATTTTGATATTTTCCCAATCAAATTCATGATTAAAACCAAGTCGGTGGTCTGCGATCACTGATTGGTTCTTGTTTCTGTTGTTGATATGATTGTGATGCTCAGATATTCTCGTAGATAATTTTCGACCTGTTTGACCAACATACGACGCATCGCAATCTTTACAAGGAATTTTGTACACAACATTTTTATTAGAGAATTTTGGGAGAGCGTCCTTCTGTACTTTTATAAATTTATTAAGTTTATTCAAACTGAAGAAGGATAATTTCACGTTAATATTCTTCATAGTAGTAAAAAATTTCTCGGACATCAATAAAACATAAGGTAGAACAAATCATGGTGGACGTTCTTCGTTAGTAGTATCGCTATCAACATTACTCCCTTTCATCCGTAGTTTGTGAAACAACATTTTCAGACGTGAATTTGATGGTGTTAAAAATAAAGTCAATCGGATAATTATGTCATCATTATTTAATAAGGTATTGACTGTAAACTTCATGTTCTTATAATGAAATTTCTTGAAAGTAATAATGCTCTGTCAATCCGTTATTACGCCTTTTTTCTGAGAACTTGGATGTGTTCAAAAATAATTCAAATAACATTCGAAAAAAGTAGGCTTGTGAAACCAGTCGAATTCTAACATTCTTTTCTCATTAATAATGATTGTCAAGTCTAAAAAATTAATTCTATTTCCACCCACTTCCATCGTGAACTATAACCTCGGATGCCAAGAATTAAAATTTGTGAGTATTTTATGAATTTCGCTAGACGATATAGCCATAACGATGTCATCTACATACCTAAAATAAAATGGGACGGAAATACCTGTCTTCTTCAATGCCTCCACCTCTAAATCCTCCATCACAAGTTAGCGATAATCGGAGAAAGAGATAAGCTCATTGGAGTATCAAATTTTTGCTTAAAGAACTCCCCATTAAAAGTGAAGTACGCCGAATCCAAAACAAAATTGAGAGCATTCAGAAATTCTTTCTTCGGAATTAACGTCGATCTTTCGAGATATTTCCATTTCTTGGCTACATATTTTCTAGCTAAGTCTAATGGAATGTTGGTGAACAATGAAATTACGTCGAGAGAAATTAAAATCATATCATTATCTAAAATAGTGCTCTGTAATTTTAGTATTAATTGAAAATTATTGTCAATATGTTTGGTCGGTTTCGGTGACCTTCTTGCAATTATTTCATGTAAAAAAGCAGCTAACAGATATAATGGACTGTCCAAAGATGAAGTTATAATTATAATAAAGGGACAATCTTTATGTACCTTTGGAAAAGCACAAATTCTAGGTAGTATGCTGTCAGTGTAAAGCAGTTTGTTATAAGTCTGATCAATAATGAATTCTTTTTTCTTCCAATGCACAAGCATTTCTCTAGTTCTTCTGGTAAGAGCATTGATGGGATTCTTCATTATTTTAGTATAGGTCTCTGTGTTTAACATCCTCATAATTTCTGAGATATATACTACTTTGTTCAAGGCCACCGTGATGTTGCCTTTATCAGCTTTAATAAAAATGATGTTGCGATTATTTTTCATAAATTGAGTTGTGTAATTGATCAAAACATTCAACCTTTTTGAGATACTACAATATTATTCTTAATGGAGCTTGATAAAAAATTTTTTTAAATTGGACTAATTAGATTTCTAACTCTCAAAATTTCTTAAAAGTTAAAGGGAAAAAAGGAAATATAAGGAAAAAAATTTTTTTATTATTATAAAGAATATTAATGAAGTGAAATGATCCTTCTTCGGTTTGAATAAGCTTAATAAATTTATAAAAGTACAGAAGACTCTCCCAAAATTCTCTAATAAAAATGTTATGTACTAAATCCCTTGTAAAGATTGCGATGTTGGTCAAACAGGTCGAAAATTATCCACAAGAATATCTGAGAATCGCAATCATATTAACAGCAAGAACCAATCAGTGATCACAGACCACTGACTTGATTTTTATCATGAATTTGATTGGGAAAATGTCCAAACTCTTGATAAGGAAAGATTTAAATAAATGTTTCAATAAAATCAGAAATGTTTCATATATACATGCAGAAGAATGGACTTAATTTAAAAACAAATTCAGAATGCTTGCATTATTCTTATGTTTCCTTATTAGACACGTTAAAACAATATTGAGATTTAAAATAATTATAGGTTGACTTTCTTATTATTATTTATTGTCATTGCTTGTTTATAAGTCTCCTTATCACTTTGTAACATTCAATTTCAAACGACACGTCAAGATGAACTGACACGACATTAATCCGAGAAACGATTTGTGTTAATTTATATCTCATGAAAATTGTAAATCAATATTTGTGAACTTCTTTATTTTCCCGTTCAGGTGAGTCACACGAGTATTACTGATTTTAATTATTGAACTAACAGTAAAATGGTAATAATTTATATAGCGTATTGATTACTGCATTTCTGCCAATCTGCGAGTGAGAAAGTCTTACTTTCAACGATTTATTATATTCTACTTTTTCGCTGAAGATGATTCCAAAGTGAGTCGAAACATTCGATATAATAAATAAAGACAACAGCCAACACTTGAATATTATCTACATCTCCTAACTTTTCGCTCTTATATCAGCGTTAGATTCTCATTAGCCTTGTTCTAAAGTTCTTATTGTTATTTAGATTTACTTTGTAAGCTCTAATAACTGATATGACGAATAATTTAAATATTTTAAATTTAAAGCTGCAAAAAACTAACCAAACCATTTCGGAACTCGTTAGTCATATTGATCCCTTCTGCAGAAAGCTAACATTATTTAAAAATCATTTAGAAAATAATAATCTTCATTTTTTCCCTTCTTGCCAGATTCTTACTGAAGAACACGGTAAAAAGTGTAATTTCAAAAAACAATTTAATATAATTGAATCTTTAATTAGTCAATTTAATACGCGTTTTAATGATTTCAAAACGTTAAGACAAGAGTTAATTCTTCTTGAAAATCCTTTCACTGTGCAAATCGAGGAACAAAGCTTAGAATTTCAGAAAGAACTTTGCGATTTGCAATGCGATATTTCTATAAAAACACGACAAAAAAGAGAATCGAGTTCTTCAAAATTTTAAATGTATCGTGTTATCCATGTCTAAGAAATTTTGGTCTTCGAATTTTTTTTATGTTTGGTCCATATCTTTGTCAATGTTCCTTCTCTAAAATGAAGTTTATAAAAACGCATAAACAATCTCATCTGAACGATGCATCATTGTTTTCGTTGATGCGAATTAATCTACAATCCCTGTGGATATATCATCTTTAATACTCATACAAACGAAGATCAAATTACCTATTTAAAAAATTAGTCGATTCTCCCTTGATTGTATTTAATTAAATGTTTTACATTATAAAATATTTTACTCTCAAGTCATACAGTTTATCTTCATTGATTTTTTAATGGATTAGGCCTATTGGAGGTGCCTAGGCACTTAAAAAAAAACGCATCTGCAATAGTATCTCCCATACAGCACCAAATGTTTCAGAAAGGTGTCAGAAAGATTTCAAAACCATTTCAACCTTTCATGTTTCACATGTAACATTCCTGCAAGCTTTCTGCAAATGTCATGTGAAATATTGCCGATGGAAATATGACTGAAACCTTTTACATGACACAATTTTTCAACCTTTTCAGTTGAAATATCTCTGAAACCTTCCATATCATTTTGAAACCTTTCAGTTGAAATATCGCCGAAACTTGTCACTTGTCATAACATTGCAAACCTTTCAGTTGAAATATTTCTGAAATATTTCACATGACTCTATTTTGAAAACCGTTCAATTGAGCTATTTCTGAGCACTTTCGCGTGATATACGTGTGTATGTAAAATGACAAATATATATACAGGGTGTAGAAAAAGTCCGGGATCCCTTAAATATCTTGAAAAGTAATCATTTTTGTGAAAAAAAATGTTTTATACAAAAATTGTACGGTTAAAAAAATAATCTATTGACTGACCTTATCAATTTGATTTTGGATGGCACCACCAAGGTCAAGTCAAGGTCAAATCTATTTTTGTTTAATGAAACACCCTATTTTTGATATTAGAATCTAATAGCTGAGGTCGGGAGCTTTCCAAAACACTATAATAAAGCCTCTTTTTAATCAGTACTTTTCAAATTATGAGAGTTGAAAATTACGGAACCACCGGCATTATCTAAGGTATTACGTAAGAGATTGCTCGACTGGATTTATGAGTCATGTATGTCCCCGCGAATGTCTATCTCTATCTCCTCCTCCCTCCTACCCTTTCCTTCTCCTCCCTCCCCCCTTTCCCTCCTACTCCCTTCCATTCCCTCTCCCTCTTTCCCGCCATTTCAACAAAGCTGGAGACATAAGCTAAAGATGTCTCCTGTCAAGTTCTCTCTTTCTGTGACCTGCGTTTGAAAAGGTATACTTTTTCGTGATACTCCATTCTGAGATTGCTTATCGCCACATAATTATCTTTGTTTATAAAATATTTATTTAAAATATTTTATAATGCTTACTGAACAGGAGTGTATATCCCTTTTAATGATGCGAGGATGGGGTGATCGTAGGAGGTCTTAGATACATGTGACAGAATTTTTCAATCAAACTTTTAGGAATGAGGACATGGTATATCTAAATCGACTGTTATTCGTACTGTACGTTTTGAAGAAATGGGTTTTGTAAAAGACCATAATAGACAAGATAGATCAGCAATAGGGACAAATCCTGATAAAATATTTAATGTTCTATAGTCTTTTATCAAAGATTCGCGTAATTCAATTCACAAAGTTGCGCAACAACACAACATCGATCCTATCAGTTCATAAAATTCTAAGGAGAAATTTTATCTATAGATCCATCTGACAGGAACTATGTGAAGATGATTTTGATCGTCGCGGAATTTTGAAAATATAATGTTAAATATCGATAGAAATCTTTCATTTATAGTCAACATTATTTTTTCAGATGCTGCTACTTTTGAGCTAACCGGAAATGTAAATCGACATAATTGCAGATATTGGAGCGATGAAAATCCTCATTGGATGTACGAGGCACATACTCAGAATCAGCAAAAAGTCAACGTATGGAATTTTAAATGAAGCCATTATTGAGTCTTTAAATTGGCTATCATTGGGCCTTTCTTTATTGAAGGTAATTTAAACACTGACAATTACTTAGCCATGCTTCAAGATGAAATAGTTCCGGCAATCCAAAACATCGCTCGTCAAAGTTTCAATGACATTTGGTTCCAGCAAGATGAGGCGCCGCCTCACTACAATTTACGAGTACGCCAATATCTGAATGAAGTTTTTCGGAATATGTGGATAGGAAGAAGTTACATTGAATGACCAGCACGATCGCCTGATCTAAATCCACTCGACTATTTTTTGTAAGGATATTTAAAGGGAAAAATTTATAATACTAAACCTCGAAATCTTAATGATTTACGTCAACGAATAATAAATGAATTTAAAATCATGCCTCGCGAATTCTGTAGAAATGCAGTCTTAAGTTTTTATAATCGTCTAGCACATTGTCAGACTGCGGAGGGATGCCAATTTGAGTATTTACTATAATATATAATATTCTTTTAACCCTAGCTCGTTATACTGGGATATGACGTATCTATTACGATTTTTCACATTGCAATTCAGACTTTAACTTTTTAAGATGTAATTTAAGAATAAAATATTTTTTTGTTTCATCTTTGTTTATTTGTTCTTGTCTTACTCTAGAGATCAATTTTGCATGTGATAAGTTAAAAATATGTTTTCTATTCAGAGATATAACTTGACGAAGTTCCAGATTCCGGTGGGGTCTAGCCGAGAAAGTAACTAAAAACTGGTAGGCGAGCTGGGTTAAAGGAATGACAAATGCTAGCGATTTTTATCACGCTGTACATCGTGTCTAAGAGTCTTTCGGCGATCGCGGGAGTTATGTCGGCGGGTCGCATGCTGATAGTGCGATGCTTTCGCGCGTTGTAATCTGATACGAGATGCGGCAGCTTGTCGATCCATTTGTAATTGCCGTTGAGTGTAAATATCTTCCACATCGTCGTTTTTGAGCATGCGATTGAATCGTTCGACTACCGACGTTTTCAACGTCGAATACGTAGAATAATGATTAACGTCGTGTCTTTTCAAGATTTTCAGCACTCGTTTGGTGGAACGACGTCGCTGTTATTGGAGAACGTAAAATAACCGATTTCATCGATAGATAAATAAATTTTCGAGATATCGATACTTTGGCTGTTGCAGCGATTTCGAGTAGACGTACATGTTCTCGAAATGTACGCCGTTTGGACTTTCATGCTCATACTAAAGGCTATGCGTTCTCGAACGATTAATTAAAGGAGCGCGAATCGCGCAGTAGCAAAATGTATTTTGCGCTATGTCATCCTTCCGATATTCGAGACTTGAGCGCCGAGCAGTTGCAATACGAGATGTGGCTATTAAATAACGAGACTGACGCTGTAAAACATTTTATTTTGATTTCATACATATTTACTTATTATCACCTTCAATATACACCCCTCCTCTATCCTTATAACGCTCCATGCGAATCTTCCATTGTTTGAAACAGTGCTAGAAGTTTTCTTCTGTCAACTCCTTCAGGACGCGTGTCTTTCTCTTTCACAGCTTCAACGGACTCAAATCTTGTTCCTTTTAATTCAGATTTCACCTTAGGAAACAGATAGAAGTCGCACGGTGCAAGATCCGGCGAATAAGACGGATGGTCTAACACTGGGATGCTGTACTTGGCTAGAAACCTCTTGACAGACAATGCGGAATGAGCCGGCGCATTGTCTTGGTGGAGAACCCATGACTTGTCTTTCCACAATTCGGGTCGTTTTTTCCTTATTCTTTCACGGAGTTCAACAAGAACGTGAAGGTAATAATGTTGATTAATAGTTTGACCTTCAGATCAAACCCAGTGAAGGTACACAATCCCATGAATATCGAAAAAAACAATCATCATTACTTTGAATTTTGATTTGCTCATTCGAGCTTTTTTGGCTCTCGGTGAAGTTGGGCTCTTCCAGTGCATGGATTGGCGCTTCGTTTCGGGATCATAAGTAAAAAACCACGATTCGTCACATGTTATTATCCTTTCCAATAAGTTTGGGTCATTTTCAATTCGTTGCTCTATTACATTTATCATTTTTCCGGCAAAACAAAAAACAACTCTAATGCGAAAGAAGGCTACGGCTATACGGATTTGTTTACAGAAGCGAGAGGTACTGCATTCGAAAGAAAAGGCTTCACGCTAAACAGCTGTCGATCACTAGCGTTTGGCGCATGCATACTTCTTCTGTAGCAGCGTCAGTCTCGTTATTTAATAGCCACACCTCATATATACCGAAGGTCGTATTCTTACACGTGTATGGTGATCGAACACGTCTGGGACAAGCTTCCGAAACACGTGGCAAATTCGAAAGTTTGAACTTATCGTCGCTGCGACGAGCACTAGCAATCAGCCGTGGCAGCGGACGCATATTGATGGTCCCGCACCGAAGAAGGACTATAGCGAATGTCGGCGTCGCGCGGTCTGAATCGAGCGATAAACGCGCTTCCTTTCGAGTTACATATTCCGGGCTATCAGTTTTGCGGTCCGGGCACTCGGCTTACGAAGCGATTAGCCAGAAGTGACGTAGGCATAAATTCGCTGAACGCGATATGTTGAGAACACGACATTATGCATTCTCGAAGCAACGATTTCAACGATAGACACGCGGTGGACAAGATACTCGCCGATAAAGCGCTAGGACGCGTCTTTGGCTCTAAGCCAGAGAGCCGCCGCAGCTGCCGTCTGGGCAGCGATGAAAGCCAAGACCAAGATCGGCATGAGCATGAAACCGAAGAAGACGATGAGGAAAAAAGCGAAGAAAAAGCGAATACTTCCGACGGCGAAACGAGGTAGTGCGTTTCTGCCAATGTTGGGCGTGCTTGGGTTCTTGGTCGGCGGAGCGGCCAGCGTGACGAAAGCGGTAAACGACAGCAAAGCCGCGCGACGTTAGCTCAAAGAGCTGCAACATCACGATGAAACAGGGTACGCGGACTGTATCTCGCTCCGTACAAATACGGACGCGGACTGTATCTCGGCCCGTACAAACGTGGACAGGGCGTAGCAACAAAGAAAGAAAAACATCAAAAAACGATAAAAATGCCATCTGGCACAACTACCAATGTGCAATTGAATGACGAATATGCAATTGAAACATATGCGCGTACCATACTTTAGAGGCGTTTTCATGCATAATACATTATCGACGAGTGGCGCGCGCCGAAACGAAAGCGGTACCATGAATCTGGACGATGCGACGGGGCCTGGTACTCACTGAGTAGCGTACGCGAAGAGGAACAACCGCGTCGTGTACTTTGACAGTTTCGGTAATCTTCGACCGCCCAAGGAACTGGTACGATATTTCGGTGCTACGACGATAGAGTACAATCGCACGTCTTATCAGACATATGATCAGAGCTTCTGCAGACAGATGTGTCTGCTGTTTCTACAAACGGTAGATGCGCGTGAATTTAAAAAACTCAAGGTGCTGACTGAGGTGCTGTGAAATCTTAGTATTAGTCGAACGCTTTTTTCGTCACGTCGTTGACGCTTATACTGAGCGGGAAGAGCATCGTCCTCGCGGCGAACTACTTTCCCGCCATAGATTTGAGTGACGGAGATTACTCGGTCTGACGATTTTTGAAACTTATCACATGATACCAAACGTGAACGAATCGAACAACAAATTTTATTTCCCCAAAAACGACGGAAATTACAATTCCTGAGAGTACAAAGTGCGAGACATAAATGAATTTTTGAAACGCGTATTTTATGGAAACGTCCGCACCGCGACGTGCTTTAAACCGTTGACCGTAGTACGTGGTGACAATAACAACAACAACAATGACGCAGATGACGATAATGGTGAGGATGGAATATGTGACATTGAGAAATAATTACGTCGCGTTCATATTCGATGAGATTCGATATGAACTCAATGGTATGGAGATTGACCGTAGAAACGTGGGCATAAAGCTAGCGTGCTCAAAAACTATGTAACAGTGCCATCCGACAGAAGAGTGATTCTGCGGAGTGCCAGCTGGGATGTGCAAACTACTGCAGTCGAATACTTTAATTTCTGTGTACCGCTCTACGTACTGCTGGGATTTTGTGAAGATTACAAACGCGTGGTGATCAACGCTTGTCATGAGTTGATTTTAATACGAGTACGCAACGACAATAATGTTCTGACGGGAGACAGAGCCAACGCTCGAATTATTCAAAGTACAGTGGCGAACGTGTTATTGAGCGAAATAAATAAGCTGTCGGTGCTGCGTGATTTGAAGAGCGGACGATATCTGAGCATGGCTTTCCGCTGGTGGGATCTGTACGAGTTTCCGCTCTTGCAGAACACAATTAAGCATCCATGAGCCATCAAGACGGCTACTCAGCTCGAGAAGCCGCGCTACGTCATTTTCGCTATGCAGATCGAAAAAATGTCATGTCCGAAGATATAAGTCAATTCGACGATTGCAAATTAATCAATGCGAAATTCTACCTGAATTCGGAATGTTATACGATGACTTGAATCTGGATTTTGATTAAAACAGATGTGTGATTCTGTACGACTTGTACACGCGTTTCTGCAAGGGCTACTACGGATACTAGTACCTCGAGCCGAGTCTCACCTTTACAACTTTTTTACGTAATGGCCCGTGCATGATCATCGATTGCTCTCGACAAAACGAATTGGTCAAGAGTGGCACCGTGCGATTAGACTTTGAATGTAAGGAGAAAGTGCCCGCAAATACAATAGCCTATTGTTTCATCATACACGATCGCGTGGTTCAATATATAATTTATTGACCAACGTTGTGCATAAAATCACCTGAGTGCATCTTCGACATGGTATAAAATCTACGATACGTCGCAATCGACCGCAATCAACCGCAGTCTTCTCGACAACATGCTCATGCCAATGTTCGTGGATTTGCAAGGATTCATCGTAAACAAGAAATTCATTATGAAAAAAGTGGCGCTGAAACAAGGGACCGTTCTCACACATTACATTTTTACGAGTCCCGGACCATAGAAATTTTTGACAAGATCCGACAGGTCTTGCGTTTCCTGGTTGAGTGCTTATCAACATGGATTGCGATGGGGGGACGGGATGGTCTCATACAACGAGGCGAAACGCCTGATCACGGCAGTTGTATTTGATGTATGATGCTATCGTGTACGTTAAGGAATGCGAGAAACGAACGCGGCTGTGGAACTTGCTTTTGGACGATGAGCGAGAACGCATGTACATCGAGACCTTGGATGCAGTTTACGAAGACATGGAATCTTTAACTAATCTAGATGTTGCTAATACTATGCGATGTGGACAACATGTTAAGAATTGCGCGTACAAATTGTATTGAAAATATATAATTGATGGTTGCATAAAAGAACTTTTTAAATAAAAATACGTTAACATATTAATTACTATATTTCTAGTTTTAGTATTTTCTATATTTACTGTATTTCTTTTTTCCTTCCTTTGTAATACATGTACTCGTATGTATGAACGTATATGTATGAACGTGTATGTATGTACATATGTATGTACGTATGTATGTACGTATGTATGTATATATGTATGTACGTAGGTATATATGTCTGTATCTGAAAACATCGACGCTTCTGTTAAACGCGTCGCGACATGTCCGATCTGACAGTACATATATGCAATGTATGTAGATAGTATATAAGACTTTTTTTATTCAATCGTAAGCTTCAGTTACAAGTGTTAAGACATGGAGTGTTAAGACACCGAGTAAAAGAATATATACGTCGAAAATCGATCGGAAGGGGTACCGTCCGTTATCGCCAAGTCCGCCAAGTCCACCGCTGTCGAAGGAAAAAGCGAGATATTGGGAATGTCCTGAGAAAAAAAACATCAAAGTCGCCAATATCAATGTCTGCTCATCATCAACGTCATCAATGCCACCGAAATTTAAATCATAAAGTATAAACATTGATAAACTCGCGAACAAAAAAAAAACGCGATAAAACGTGTCGCAACACATTCGCAATTTTTGGAAAAAGGGGAGGGTTACTCCCTCTTCGATTCTAGAAGTTTTTGCGATCTACATCGCAATTTACGCGGACGCAATCAGTATCTTGTGATACTTGCTTGTACGAACTGTTGACAATGTATTTCGCTAAAAACAATAATCGTACGAAACGAAGAAGAACTGCAGTAACATGTAAGTTCTATACACAAAAGAAACGGTTTTTTTTAACATTATGTACGCAGCATAGAACATCGCGAGGTGCGTTTACTGAGCAGACGTTACGATCTGACGGCTAGGGGCTACAAATTTTTGGAAATTGGAATCAACGTTGGCCCACCGAGTTACGTGGAGGTCGCCCTTGGAGATCATCGCGGACATGAACTGTCGCTGTTTCGAAACATGAAAGAGCCTTTACGAGCGATGAAATATTTACAAGATACTGCGAAACGAATACAAAGACAATTTTATAAGCGTTGAACCGCTGACCGTCAGCGTTTGCACGCTGAATGATGTTACGCTCGTACTTCTCGATTATTTATCCGTACGCATTACAATGACTGAAACGATATACGAGGTCTGTTCAAAAAGTATCGCGAATTTTGAATTTCCGCGGGTTACGTATATTCGATTTTCGATTTTTTTGTGGCGTTATGTTGGTACTCATGTCTCTCACTTATGCCGACAAGTTCGGCCATTTTGAATGTTCAGTTAATTTTTGACAGCTGCTTTGCTTGCACGTGTTTTGGCTCGTCTTCGATTTTTGCCTATTCCAAAAAATGGATCAAAGAATCTGTATCAAATTTTGTGTGAAAAATAAAATTAAGTGCGCGGACGCATTCCGAATGTTGACTGTGGCATATAGTGAAGCTACCTTGGACCGAAGCAACGTTTATCGGTGGTATAAAATGTTCTCAGAGGGCCGAGAAGATGTGAACGACGAAGAGCGTGCCGGACGCCCGAGCACGTCAACAACAGACGAAAACATTGATGAAGTGAAGAAAATAGTATTGGCCAATCGTTGAATCACCGTTAGAGAAGTTGCTGAGGACCTAAACATATCGATTGGCTCATGCCATTCGATTTTTACCAATGATTTGGGCATGAGACGGGTCGCCGCGAAACGCCCCTGCTCACACATCGTTGCTTGTGAGCGAATTTTTGGCCAAAAACAACACACTAATGGTACCGCTGCCACCGTATTCCCCAGATCTGGCCCCCTGTGACTTTTTCTTGTTCCCGAAACTGAAGAGGCCCATGAAAGGACGACGCTACGCTACGATTGAGGAGATAAAGACGGCATCGAAGGAGGAGCTGAACAAGATCACAAAAAATGATTTTTTGAAGTGCTTCGAGGATTGGAAAAAACGTTGGCACAAGTGTATAATATCTGATGGGGATTACTTTGAAGAGGACAAAATACATATTCATGAATAAATAAATAATTTTTGAAAAAACACAAAATTCGCGATAGTTTTTGAACAGACCTCGTATGTTTGCATTTGACGGATGTATCGATATAATGTTCGAACGATTAGACCGACTCGTCGATACTGTTGATATCAAGTATACGCGATTCTCCAACATCGCGTCCGAAGACACAATACACGATAGCAACATCTTTAACAAACATCAGCTCGTCGATTGCGAGCTATTGATTTTAGTTTTTAATATGTACAAAAAAGAAACGATGTAATAACATGTGAATAAAAAATTTTTTCGTTCACATCACTATATATGTATTTTTTTTACTTCCCATCCATCCTATACTTCGACGCGCTATCGTACTCCGTTTAGATAAACAACAGCCAACGCTCGTTTTTTTTTTGCCGTGTCACGAATCATGTACGTAAGTACGCATGTACACATATACTATGTATACTGTATACTGTACATATGTATGAACGTATGTACGTATGTATGTATGTATGTATGTACCTTTCCGCATAAGAAAAAAGGAATCACAAGTATAAAAATAAACATGCAGCGTGAACTTTCAGCAATTCGATAGGCCGCAAATAATCGCGGCTACATTATAAAGAGTGCTGCAATGATATAAGCAATAACTTTTCACGTGACGGCATTTATGATTTAAATTGTTTTATATACAACTGCCGCCTACAGATAAATCCTATGCAGGTTCGCTGCGGCGAAGGTTCATTCTCAGCGTCAGTCTTTGTCCTGCTTTGTCCGCGCGCGAGACATATTACAACGTGAGTGATTTTTTTTTCCCCAACGTGTAAAAATATTCTATCATTAACATTAAATGGTAGAATACTTTTACACATTTTCTGTGATTAAGTGAAGTGATAATTTTTTTTACTATGCAGCTATTGTATAACATGGGTGATAAAAAACTGCAAAGAGTTGAGGAGACTGCCTCCTCTTCCTCCTCCTCCTCTTTCTCGGTTCAACAGAGTACTATTACAATTGTTCTCACTTAATTACATGTCAATCAAATAGAATTATTCCAAAGCCTCATCGAGATTGCCGATGAGGTAGATGATCTCATTCGAGTTCGCGCAAACAAAATTGCGTTCAACCGTCTCATCGACAATTTCGATAAGGTGGTAGAGGAAGAGGAAGAAGAAGTTGAAAAGGAGAGCGTCTCCGCTGAAGGATTCTTCTCCTTCTTTCTCTCTGGAATATCCTGCTGAGGAGATATCCGAATTATTCGATCAAATAAATGAACTTAATTTGGGTATCTACCTCCTTAGTGCCCTGACGATCGGGCAGAAAGAGGAGGAGGAGGAGGAAGAGGATGAAGAGGAGGAATAAGAATTCAGCGGAAGAGGAGGGTGAGGTGGAAGGTAAAAATATTTTATTATATATATTTTTTTTTCTTTCTTTTTTTCTTTAAAATATCTTGTTCGTATTATAGTACCACGCATTTTAGGGTGAACGCAGGATCCGCGGCGGCAGCGACAGCGGTGNACATGTCAAATGGTTTTGGATGTGAAAAGAAAAAAGGGAGATAGGAGAAGACGGTAACGCATCGAGAGAAAGATGGTAAGTATATGAGATAGCGCGCACGGCGGCTGCGGCCCGAAACGCACTTTGGGGTGGACGCGGGGTCCGCAGCGGCGGCGGTCCCTAATGATACGTGACATCACAACATGGTGGAATGTATCATCATATCGATAAACACCGATAGCGCCGGGGCCTTTCCGCTCCTTCTCCTTCCTTCCCCGCGCCTACGAATACCCCTTCCCCTCCCCCCGCGACCCCTTCTAGCCCCATGGCTCAGAACCCGCCTAATATATCTACTGATGCAACCTTTTCATTACCTCTCCCGCCGAAAAACCGACTTCAGTATTGTTGAGAGAGAGGATTCTCTGAAGAATCCAAACGCAAAACAAGTACAAAAGGATAAATCTAATGATGAAGTAATTCATGTTTCTAAAAAAAATACGAATCCAATAGAGAAGGATTCATTATCATCTTCGTCACTTGTCAATAAACGTACAGATTATTCTCATGATGATGATACAGAACCTGCGCATAAAATGTCGAAAGAACATCTCATCAAATCGACGTGGTAATCTTAAGTCGATCATCTTAAATCAACAATTGCAGCAGATCCGGATATGTAAAAAACGCGATTACAAACGACAATGTCGTTTCTATATTTTATTATTTCGCTAATTTTTGGTTTGCATTAATATAATTAATATTTTAGAATTCAAGAAAGAATTATTACATACATGTAATCAAATAAAATCGAAATTGGAGCGCATTGATGGGAGGCTGCAAATTATAGAAGAAGGGATGGAAAAGAGCATTATCGAACAAAAAATCGCTGATGGTGAACGTCTATGTAGATTTGCCTTTGCAAATCATTAAGGATGTCACTAAGTTAGATTTGGATTTTAAAAATGAACGCTTCTACAACAGTATGGTAAAAGTATAAATTGATACATTCGAAATAGATATTTTGTAGAATGATTTTTTATCACAAGATATACAAAATATCAATTTCATTGCTTTTGAATACATTTACTTACCAAATCAGTATGCACAGTGCGACAAATATGTTCCCGGACACGAACCACATCTCAGCAACCAGTGGCGACATCTGTGCGTTCAAATATGCATTTTAAAGGTTGAACATTTTGCTATCATCTGTCAAAGTTTCATTCATTTTGGTTGACATATAACGAAGATATGACAGTTCATGTTAAACAAGATTTTGATCGAGGTAGAAATTTTAATATGGAACAAAGAGCAGTGATTAAATTTAACGCAAAACTTGGTAAAAGTGCATCAGAAACATCCCGATCGATGCAACAAGTTTACGGCAGTCAATGTCTAGATCGTACAGCTGTTTTTGAGTGGAATAAGCGTTTTTTGGAAGGCAGAGAGATCCTTGAAGATGACAAAAAATCAGGACGGCCAATTTTGGTTCGAACACCCGAAATGATCGAAAAAGTACGTGATTTTGTTGCAAACGATCGCAATGCATCACTAAAAATGATGGAGGAGGCTTTAAATATCAGTAGAGAAACGATTCGAACCATATTACATGAAGATTTGGGTAAAACGAAGGTTTGTGCGAAGTTTGTTCCACACACATTAAGAAGCGATCAAAAATCAGCGAGAATCAATTATTCCAGAGATATCGTTGCAGCCGCAGAAAATAATCCAAACTTCCTAAAATCAATTGTTACGGGTGATGAAATATGATGCTTTCATTATGATCCAGAAACTAAGCGTCAAAGTGCGGAATGGAAGTCAAAAAATTCACCACAAGCAAAAAAAGTACGAAAAGTTCCATCAAAAATCAAGACAATGGTCATCACATTCTTTGATAGCAAAGGTATTATCCACAAAGAGTTTGTTCCAACTGGCCAAACAATTACTGGTGCATATTATCTCGAAGTTTTAAAGCGATTGATGGGCAGAATTCATCGTATTCGCCGAATATCGTGATCCAGAAGATTGGTCTTTGTTGCATGATAATGCACCGAGTCACACTTCATTGATTGTCCGTCAATGTTTGGCTCGAAATCATGTCTCTGTGTTAAATCATCCACCGTATTCACCTGATTTGGCCCCCTGCGACTTCTCATTATTCCCAAAATTGAAATTGAAATTGAAAGGATGCTTTTTTGATGACATTCCGACCATCCAATCAGCTTCTACACAGGCACTAGAGGCAATTCCGCAAACTGAGCTAGAACATGCATTTGAATCACTATTGAATCGCTGTAACAAGTGTATTGAAGCCAGAGGAGAATATTTTGAATAATAAAACCAAAGCATATTGTTGTTTCAATTATGATTTTCAGGCTCTGTCCGGGAACATATTTGTCGCACTGTGTATGCATACATTGACTAAGTGTATATACATTTACTGAATTAACACTTTGACACATACTTGAAAAAAAATAATATACGTATAGAACTGCAGTGTGTACGTATATTTACGTTTTAATTATGTTCTTTAATAGTGAATTCACGGTTTTTAATGTTTGAAAATCCTTTTTGTTTGTCTCGTTTAAACAATATTTTTACAATTATTTTTATGATTATACAACGTCTTTTTTCTTTTGGAAAAGGAGTCTCTGTAACATTTATATTTTAAAATTAAATTATCAGCGTGTGCACTACAAGCATACGAGAGAAGTGTAACATAGAGGCCTAAGAAGAAGAAGAAAAAGAAGAAAAAGAAGAAGAGGAAGAAGAAGAAAGAAGAGGAAGAAGAAGAAGAAGAAGAAGAGGAAAAAGAGGAAGAAGAGGGACAAGAGGAAGAAGAAGAAGGAGAACATCCTGCATTTTGGATAGTATATGATATTATTCTTATACAAATAATTAAAAATTGATTATAGAAGAAAAATAACTACACCAATCGATTATATGGGAAAAATTATTAAAGAAACATATATTGTATAACTCTTTCCTAATTGTTCTTTGTTTATGTAAAAATTATTTGTTTATAACAAGTAATTGCAAAATTGATTTTTATAATGTACTTTTAACATCAAAAATATTTTTTCATGTCCGGTTTTTTTTACAATTGTCATTTTTTTGGCTATTCTTGGTGATCTAGGCATGGATAGAAACGATTTTTCATAATTTATTTATTTTTTACATTAACACAGTTTAAGTATGCTTCTTTAGTCATTTTTTCCGTACAATCAATTGATGTAATCAGAATTTCTCTACAATCAATTTTTAATAATTTGTTTATAACAATTTGTAGCAAAATTGATTTTTGCAACATGTCTTTTATGCAGAGCATTATACAGAGCATAAGAAATTATACAACTTTTATATAAAATATTTTTGTATATATCTCATAGTTTAAGAGATATTTAAGAAAAATGATACAACCCATTTTTAATAGGGTAAAATAATAGGGTAAAACCAGTAGTTGTGGATTACTTTTTAAAAAAAATTTATATTTTTTTATCCAGGACAATATCAAATTAATAAAATAGTTAACAATCATGCTTGATATATATAGAATGATTTTATTCATTTCATTACTGTTTTATACGTTTTAATTTGAATTATTATAAATAAAGTAATAATAATCCATAATTAGATCCCATGTCCCAGCAAATGCTAAATATTTTTGAAAAGTTGAAATATTCATAAAATGTTCCTAAAATCCCCCAAAAACATTCCAAGAATACTTCAAAATATTCCGAATATTTACGTAATATTTATGTAAAAGAAACATTCAAATGTCGGTTTAAAAATTTCATTTGTATGTTGTTACATATTTCAAGAATGTTCCATTACATATTCCGCAAAATTTTAATTTTTCCAAAAATTCCAGATCAAGTTGTCCGTAAATCAGTTTTTAAACAAAATTTTACTTTGAAAAACACATTTAATGTATTTTCGCCTTGGAGCTCAATTTTGAGATTTATTTCATAGATGAAGTGCTGCGTTCCTTATATTCCTTCTCTTCCAGGTGATTCTTGTTTATTACGAGTAAATGCTCTAAATGCCGCGGCCCTCTATCGGGGGAAATGTGTACTGCTCGCTCGCTCATGATTTTCGTAAAATATACAATGAGTATTCACATAATATTCTGAACATTAACGTCGACATTTGCACATTCTGTTTCTTTTACTATTCCGAAACATTCAATACATTGATAATACAAATCGAACTTTCTGTGAATATTTAGCGCTAGCAAGTATATTAATTGCGGATCAATTTACCAAATGCTTTATCCTTTTTAATGGCGTTACTACATCTCATAACAATAGTAAAAATAATTTGTGTATATTGTAATATATATAACGAAATTATAATAAATGATTCACATCTAATTCTAGGGTCTAATATTGGATGCATTGTTAATATATTCAAGTTTATTAAAAATTAGTGATAGTTAAAAATCAATGATAATTAAAACAAATTAATAAAAATTAAATATTTAGCAATAAGAAACAGTTAAATTATGAATTGTAACATTTTTTGCATATAGACATGTATACTATGTTATACTCTATTTTGATACTTAGAAATAAATCTTTTCGGGATGGCATCATTTGTAAGACTTGATAAATTTTTAAACATTCCTATGTTTATTTCTAAATTTATGCAATAAAAGTATATATATTGTTATAACATAATGATTAAACAACAAATGTCCTGCAGATACATTTTACTTTAATTGAATATAACGTTAATTTTTTTCCATAAATCTAATTTACTATCTACTACAAAAGCCATAAAGCAATTCTTATAATATTACATTTTGAATGAATTTTTAAAAATACATACGTTAGTTAATTTCGCGCACATTTAATTAGTTCCCGACATCAATAAAATGTGTAGCGCTGTGGTAAACCTTTACATTAAGTGATACCTTTTTAAACCTTGACCATGATATACGTTATCAAGGTTATAACTCTGAATAACCTCTAACAGGTTTTAGCCGACGGTCGCTATTCGTTAAAAAGTTATTAATAAAAGAAATTTAAAAAAATAACGTTTCTTTTCTACTATATAGAACAAAAATTCTCTGCTTTACAATAGATTTTTCCTGTTTTAAAAGAAATTTCCTTTAAAAAAACGTATAGATGCAATTTTTACTATTATAGCAAAATATGATCTCTATTTTAATAAAACATAATACAACTCGTTTTGTGTGGAAAATCGTGCACCCTTTGGTATGGGGGAAGGTAGGGTAAGAGTCGCTTCGCATAGAAAGTCGGGTGCCCTTTGGCAGGGGGTAGGCGGGATGAAAATCGCTTCGCATAGAAAGCCATATGCTCCTAAGCGCTATAATAATAATACCACTAACCATATAATAATTAGTAATAATAACAAAAATTATGAGAAAACGTATTCAAAGAAAATTTTTATTTTTAAAGCCGGAAATCTATTTTAAAACAGAGAATTTGTTTTCTATATAGTGGAAAAGAGACGTTATTTTTTTAAACTTTCTTTGTTAATAACTTTTTAATGAATGGCGACCACCGGCTAAAACCTGTTAGAGGTTACTCAAGATCACGATGATCTTAACCTTGACAACATATGTCAAGATTAAGGTCATCAAAGAGGTCACCTAATATAAAAATTTACCTTTTTACCTTATGATTTATGTTACGATTCTTAATGTTTGCATTAAAAAAATATAATAATAACATATTAATTTTTATGCAATATTTTTCACAATATATTGAGGTACGTATGTAACAAAGCATTATAGAATGATAAGGTAAAAGAGCTAGACATGCATATTATTTGTTATGATAGACATCATAAAAAGTCGTTTACCTAACAGTATCAGGAACAATCCCATAAGTACCGAAGATATAATTAGCAGTATTCGTCGTCCGACTATGTCTATTAGACACATTGCTAGGAAACAAGACAATATTTGTACTCCACCAATAAGGACGGTTTGTTCGCTTCCGGTTAAATCGCCTGATCCGCCAACATGGAAGAGTGTTAATGCGTAGAAAATCATAATATTAACGCCGCTTAATTGTTGAGCCAGGAACGCAAAAAAGCATGTAAAGAAGGAACTAACAACGTATCGGTTTTTAAGGACATTTATTGTAATCTGTAAAAAAAAAAGTATTTTTAAATTTTATACACATAAATTTTATTACAATAAAAAGCAATATAACTTGTGAAATTTTAAAATAATTTTTAGAGTGAAAGGCATCTTATTTTATTACAATATTTATTTACTTTTTAGAGTAACTCCGGCAAATACGCCGCGCTGGGATTTACGCCGCAGAAGTCAGAAAAAGAGAGAAGGAGTGGGGGTAATTTGCAACTACTTTGTTACATGCCTTTATGTTATATTAGTATTGTATTACGATTTCAATTTCTTACTGTTAATATTAATGAAATTATTGTGAATTAATTGATTTGTCTGTGTTAAGTAGCGTCATAAATTGTAATCTACATAAAATGACTGTAGGTCGTGCAAAAGACTTAGTGGTTATTTCATAATACATGAGTATAAAAGAATAGTAAAATATGTTGTACAAAATATAAATACTTTACTCTTGTATTCTTTGTTTAATTTATTGTCTTGTATATCTCACCTGTTTGGGATATATGACATTTTTAACAGACGGAATTTATGCCTAAAGCATACAAAGTGCGCAGATTAAATTCAGTACACTAAATACAATAAACGCATTACATGAAATATGTACCTCATGTCATAACACTTGTAATATATCTGGGAAGATTGTAATTATTATTTATTACTTCATATATATATATTTATCATTCTTATTCCTTAATAAAACTTTAAAAACGCATTTTATAAGTTATTGTGTCATTTTACGTCTTATTTATATATATTATTTGTAAATTTCTTATAACCTTACCTCTCACATACCTCTCTTCCTTCTATGAGTAACCATATATCCCATCCCTATACGTATACGGCAAAAATGCAAGGGTTTGAAAAAAATTCATTTTTTAATACGAAATATAAATATTTCGGATTTTTAATATTTTTTTCATAATAGTAGACGGTACAAAATTTTTATTGATATAGTTCATTTACTTTAAATACAGTAAATAATACTTAATAAATTAATAAGTTTTGGTAGGTGCGGCGTATATACCGGAATTACTCTATGTAAAAAATATTTATTTTAACCTCTATACTAGAAAACGTTTTAATTTATTTGTATAGTAATCTGCAATATTTAATTTTAACTTATATATCCTGCTTAAAATTTATTATAGAGAACTATAGAAAGAAGTTCTATAGTTTTTAATGAGTGTTTTGAATCGGTAAATCCCCATCCGATAATAGCTTTCTATGTGAAGTAATGTATAGTCTTCAACAATTTTCGATAGGGATTCCACTTGTCGATTAACACTTAGATACCAAAATGCAAATATGATGTAAATATAAGAAATAAAAAATCAAAGCCTTTTTTTCCTCATATTTACATCATATATTCATCACGTGTGAGATACACCAAACATTTATACGCATGTATATATTTCTAAAACGCACGGAGTTTCGGCAAGGTTCGACCCTAAAATTTGTGGGATGGTAACCTTAGACGCTAACTCTGAGCTATAATCGTACACATGTGTATAAACAATTTAGAATTCATCTGTTATTCGATATTATTTCTCGTATAAGTTATTTAGGTAATTATTTAGAAGACGTCCCTCACCTTCAATTTTAATGAAATTATGCTTATTCGATGCGTTTTCATTCAAAACAAAAGATTGCTCTATTCTTGCTATGTGAAAAAAGTTACTCTCTAAAACTGAAAAAGTGAGATTTCACTCAAAACGAGTGAAATATAAGTGCAACTAAAACCTAAAATTTAGCCTGTGTATTTTGAGTGATCCGCCACTATAATTAGGCGTTAAATTAGGCTCCATAAAATGTAGTGAAATCGCACTCCAATAGAGTGAAAGAGCACTCTTTTTCTAGTGTAATATATAGATTCACTCTCTGCAAAGAGTGCAAAGTAAAAGGAGAGAGTAAATGTTAAGTTTAGCCTTCCTTCACGTCCAATCTTGAAAAAATTCATTTGATGTTTTTACACAAAACAAATGAATCTGACAGGAAAAGCGTCGTTCTGCCTTGCGGAACGAAATATTAGTCATTAAAGTTGATCATTATTACTCTCTAAACCTCGTGGAGTGAAATCTCACTCGAAGAAACTGAAAATTTAGCCTATCTTGAAAAAAGAGTAAAAATACAGCTACTCTTGTTCAAGAAGGCAGATTTTCACTTTTTTTAGAGTCAGATTTACTCTTTTGAAATGAAATTTATTCCAAAGGAGTAAAATCTCAATCCCTTTTTTGGAATGCAATACCAAGATAGATGGAACTTCACTCCAAAAAAGGGATTGATATTTCATTCCTTCGGAATGAATCTTATTCCAAAAGAGTAAATCTCATTTTAAAAAGAGTAAAAAAATCTGCCACTCTTGAACAAAATTAACCGTATTTTCACTCTTTTTTCAAGACAGGCTAAATTTTCAGTCTCTTTGAGTAAGATTTTACTGTTGAGTAAGCACTCGTTGCGTTGTTTCTACACAAGGTAATGTGGCTTCTTCTTCTTTGCGTTCGGGCGTGGTCGAGAAGTGAAAACTACCTCTCTGATTTTGAGTCTGATTTTCACTGCAATGGCTCACAGATGCAATAGGATTTAATTTTTTAAAATAAAGTATATTTAAAAAATTGATAAATATGTAGTTTAGGGGAGTCCTCTTCCAATGACCTTGACCTTGACATATGTTGTCAAGGTCATGACCCTGAGTGATCTTGAAAAAATTTTGACGTCACTTATTAAAAAATTATAAACAACAGAAGTTTAAGAAATAACGAATATCATATCTCTTTTCCATCACATAAAACAGAAATTTCCCGTTTTAAAGTATATTTTACAATTTTCCACGCTCACGCCTCACCTTCCCCCTGCTTGGGGACGTACGACTTTCGTATTTTCTTATATAATTTTGTCCTTAGAAAATTTTTCCCTGCTTTATTCTGCATACATTTTATAATGTGCGCCATCAAGCAGGGGGGAATCATGGTTGGGTTAGGGTTAGATTATTATATACCCATAGATCATATATGATCTTTCTTTGTAGAAAAGGTACCAATGATTAGATTAGGTTAGGTTATTATATCTATATAATACAAATGGATATAAAAAAAAAAATATGGATATATAATATACAAATGAATATATAATAATCATGTATCGTGGTTTCCTGCTGCAAATTCCTAAGGGAAATTTTCCTATGGGTTTGTCTAACCATGAGTTAGGTACCCCGCGGTAAATTCGACTGGTCCCCATGGGAGGAAGCTCCTATCTTGCTGTAAACTCCCATGAGTCTTTTCATGATCCTATAGAGGACTATAAGATTCTGGCTGTGTTTCAAAATTTACTGCCACTGAAAATCTATAATTTTCGTTATGTACATTATAGATTTTCAATATTACATTATATGACAGTAAATTTTGGAACACAGTCTCTGTAGGAGCTTGTATAGTATAAACAATTAATGACAATAGAGAAAAGTATCAGGGCATTCCTCGTCTCGAACCCAGGCCTGATTTCTCCTCCGAGTTGGTAGACTTCCGTCCTGCCATTGAGCCACACAAAGCCACCTGATGTTGATAACTTCTTTGTGCCTATTTCCTCTAAATTTCTTACAATAAATATCTATAGGATTTACACAGCATGTATATATAGGATAACATAGGACATTTTTCTACAAGGAATTTATTTTTTTACATAGGAATCTATGACATCCAATCCATAAAAACAGTCTCCTAAGATCACATGGGGAAAAAAATGATGTGCATTGATGCTGCAATCCTAAATGATATACAGGATGTCTCGAATTATTTTCGTGTGCAGATAAAGTAAATTAAACTAAGTCGAAAAGTCCTGTATTATTTCATAATTTTCACAACAGTTAGTTTCTAAAAATTGCCGAATAAGCGGATAAAATCGACGCATAAGACAATTTTAAGATACTTTTCAGAGTTTTTTATAACATATTTTAAAGATGTTTTTCAAAGAACTCTTAAAGTTACTTTAAAGTTGTCTAATACGTCGATTTTAGACATTTTGCTCATTGGGTAATAATTGCAAAAATTGCAAAATGATAGAGGATCTTCCGGTTCAGTTTAATCCGCTCTATGTGCACACAAAAATAGTTCCAAATATTTTGAGATATCCTATATAATTCCAAAATAGTCGCAAATATTCTGAGACATCCTGTATAGTCCCTATAATTTATTAGAGTGTGTACACAAAATGCTATAACAATAGCCGACTGATGTAATTCCACGTAAAAATCTAAGATAATTTTTCTATAACTCCAAAAACTGAAAGTCACGTGATAAACAAAGTGTGATTGGTGATTCAAAAAAGTCATGAATATATATTAGTAGTAATACTAAGCGGGTTCTAACCAATGGGACTAGAGGGGAGCGCGAGGCGCGGGGAATACTCGTAGGCGTGGGGATACCTAACGCGAGGAAGGAGGGGGAAAGGTCCCGGCTCTTACGTAAACATAGGTAACCCCGGTCCTTATTTTTTGTAGTCACCCGCCGTTCTCTCCCCAAAAATGCATCGGTAATAAAGGCTTGCATGTTAGAGAAAGATAGAGCGCGCGACGGAGCATGTAACGTGCTATGAGTGAAGAAAGGATGGAAGAATGAATAGAATACAAGTTTCTTTTGTACGACACAGTTTTTTCAATATAGTTTTTCCTGGCGCGTCCAGACAAAGGATGGGAAGTAAAAAATAATACATACGTAATAATGCGAACAAAAATTTTTTATTCGCATCTTATTACTTCGGTTTTCGTACTTATTAAAAACTAAAGCTAATAGTTCGCAATCGACGAGCTGATGTCCATTGAAGATGTCGCTATTACGTATAATGTTCTCAGATGCGATGTTGGAGAATCGCGTATACTTGGTATCTACCGTATCGACGAGTCGAGCTAATCGTTCGAACGTTACATCGATACACCCGTTAAAATCAAACATACGGCGTAGCGTCGTTTCGGTCATCGTAATGCGTACGGATGAAGAATCGAGATGTACAAGCGTAGCATCGTTCAGCATGCAAACACTGATGGTTAGCGGTCCAACGTTTATAAAATTATCCTTGTATTCATTTCGAAACAGCTTGTAAATATATCCTCGCTGCTCGTAGAGGCTCTTCCACGTTTCGAGAGACAGCGATAGTTCGTGTTCGCGATGATCTCCAAGGGCGATCTCCACGTAACTCGGTGGGCCAACGTTGATTCCAATTTCCAAAAATTTGTAGCCCGTATTCGTCAGATCGTAACGTCTGCTCAGTAAATGCACCGCACGATGCTCCGTACTGTGTACATATATAATGTTAAAAAACGTTTTTTTTGTATATAGAACGTTGAAACTTACATGTTATATTCCTTCTTCACATCGTACGATGCACTGCTCTCTTTAGCGAAGTACATTTTTTTAACCGTTCGTACAAGCGGGTATCGCAAGACTGATTGCATCCGCATAAATTGTGACGTAATACTTCTGGAATCGATGAGAGAAGACAGGTCCTCCCCCTCTTTCCAAGAATTTCGAACATGTTGCGACACGTTTTATAGAGTCTTTCTACGTATTTTCTTTGTCACGAATTTAAACATACGTTTATATGTACGTCAATACGTTTATACGTATGTTTATACATACGTTTATACATACATATGTTTATACATACGTTTATACGTACGTACGTTTATACATACGTTTATACATTACAAAGGAAGAGAAAAGAAATACATAATAAATACGTTAACGTATTTTTATTTAAAAAATTCTTTTGTAATCACCATTTATATATTTTCAATACATTTTGTAACGCGCAATTCTTAACATGTTGTCCACATCGTATAATATTAGTAACATCTAGATTAGATAAAGATTCCATGTCTTCGTAAACTGCATCCAAAATTTCGATGTACATGCGTTCACGCTCATGCATCGTCCAGAAGCAAGTTCCACAGCCACGTTCGTTTCTCGCGTCCCTTGACATACACGACAGCATCATCTTCAAATACAGTCATCGTAATTAGACGTTTCGCCTCATTGTACGGGACCGTCCCGTCCTCCCATTGCAATCCATGGTGATAAGCAATCAACCAGGAAGCGCAAGACCTGTCAGATCTTGTCAAAAATTTCCATGGCACGGGACTCGTAAAAATGTAATGCATGAGAACGGTCCCCTGTTTCAGCACCGCCACTTCCTTACGATAAATTTCTTGTTAACGATGAATCCTTGCAGATCCGTTGGCACGAGCATGTTCTCGAGAAAACTGCGACGTATGTCAGAAGTGCACTTAGGTAATTTTGCGCACAACGGTCAATGGATTATACTAAGCTACACGATCATGTATGATGAAACAATAGGCTGTTGTATTTGCGGGCACATTCTCCTTGCAGTCAAATTCTATGCGTACGTCCACAGTGGCACTCTTGACGGATTCGTTTTGTCGCGAGCAATCAATGACCACAAAAGGCCCTTTCTCCACAAATGAGAGCACGTTGAGTAGCGTTTCAAAGCAATCGATTCCATAATAGTTTTACGAAAACGCGCGTACATATCAAATAGAACGGCGTATCTCTTTTTGTCAAAATCCAGATTTAAATCGTCGTACGGATAAAACGCCGAATTTAGATAAAGTTTCACGTTACTCAAATTACAATCGTCGAACACGCTAACATCTCATGACATGATATTCTTTCGACCGGTCTGCAGAGCAAAGATAACGTATCGAGGCTTCTCAAGCTGAGTTTTGACGGCCCATGAATGCTTGGTCGTATTCTGTAACAGAGGATACTCGTACAGATCCCACGAGCGAAAACTCATGCTCAGATAATGACCGCTTTCCAATGCTCGCAGCATTGATAATTTATTGACCTCGTTTAACGCAACGTGAGACATCCGCCACTTGTACTTTAAATAATTCAACCTCAGACTTCGTCACAGAATTTTCCACCAAGCAATTGTTGTCGTTGCGCGCTCGTATCAAAATTAATTCGTGGCGAGCGTTGACAATCAGGCGTTTGTAATCTTCGCAAAAACCCAACAGCATGCTGAGCGGCACGCAAAAATTAAAATGTCCTTCCTCCGTGTCGGATCTAGAATTCCATCCAGCGTTCAGCGCAGTCAAAGCTTTATCGTACGTCATTGACACGTAATTTTTGAGCGTGCTCGTTATGCCCACGTTTCGGTTGCGGTCAATCTCCACACTGTTGAGTTCATATCGAATTTCATCAAATATGAACGCCATGCAATTATTTACAAGCGTCATTGGCATCTGAGCGTTTTTCTTTTTCACCGTCAATCTTCCTTCGACATAGAGAAAACTTTCACACGACAACGTATACAAATCCTGCTGCTGTACGGGTATTCTTATCTCGTCGCTGTATTAGCGAATGTTGTATTAGTGAATGGATTGTACGTGTGAGTCTCAATCTTGACGATGCGATCGTCAAAGATCGGCTCACTGGTAATATTCAAGATATCAATCATCTTAAAAGTTGCGCACCGCGAATCCCAAAGATTGTAAAAATTTAACGTTCGATGTGCTGAGCTTCTTCTTGCTGACGCAGTTGGATGAGCGGTGATGTTACCAACCTTGTAAAGAATGCGTTATCTCTCTGCATGCGCTCCGCTCCGTTCAATACGAGCATCTCACACTCGCTGTCGCTGTCACACGTGCAATCTGACGGTGATCTCCTCTCCGCGAAAATCGAGCAATCATCCGTTCTGATCGACGACGCGTATCATTAGATCCGTAATGCTCCGTGTCGTGATCGGCAGGTAAATGATCTGCGTCGGCCTCTCCGATATCTTATATCCTGGTGGCACGCTCGGCGAAAATTCGTGTATCGTGTGCGCGCTTTTGCCGTTGCTGTACGTGCTCACGGTCACGTTACACTCTACACGGATAACGTTTACGTTCATTATGTTGATCGACATGTCCGATTCGTGCCATCTTCGCGGTCGCAGTATACGCTTCGACAAGAATCCCAGCAACGATCCAATGCTGTTGGGCTTGCCAAAGTTTATTCTGTATGTATAATACATCTAATTTCGCACCTCATCGTGTTGTAGTTTGCGCGGAGCGTAATCGGGTATTCTCCACCCTCACCATTATCGTCATCAGTGTCATTGTTGTTGTTGTTGTTGTTGTTGTTATTGCCACCACGCACTACGTCAACGGTTTCAAGTGCGTCGCGGTGCGAACGTTTCCGTAAAATTGTACGTTTCAAAAATTCATTTATGTCTCGCACTTCGTACGAACCCTCGGGAATTGTAATTTCTGCGTCGTCTTTGCCAAAATAAAATTTATTGTTCGATTCGTTTACATTCGGTATCATGTGATAAGTCTCAAAAATTGTCAGACCGAGCTCGTAATCACTCAAATCTATGGAGGGAAAGATAATTCGCCGCGAGGACGGTGCTCTTCTCGCTCAGCGTAAGTGTCAACGACATGACGGAAAAAGCGTTCGACTAATACTGAGATTTTACAGCACCTCGTCGAGCTTTTTAAATTCACGCGCGTCTACCGTTTGTAGAAACCACAGACACATTTGACCGCAGAAGCTCTGATCGTACGTCTGATAGGACGTACGATTGTACTCTATCGTCGTAGCACCGTTCTCGAAATATCGCACCAGTTCCTTGGGCGGTTCGAAGATTACCGAAACTGTCAAAGTATACGACGCGGTCCTCTTCGCGTACGCTACCCAGTGAGTATCAGGCCCGGTCGCATCGTCCAGATTCACGATACCGCTTTCGTTTCGGCGCGCCCCGTTCATCGGTAAAGCGTTACGCATGAAGACACCTCTAAAGTACGGTACGCGCATACGTCTCGCGAGCACGTCCAATTGCACGTTGGTAGTTGCACCCGAAGGCATTTTTATCGTCTCTTTAGCGTTTTTTTTTCTGCGCTGCTACATCCTGTCCGCATTTATAGGGGCTGAGATACAGTCCGCGTCCATATTTGTGCGGAGCGGGATACAGACCGCGGCCCTGTTCCATCGCGCGGTCGTGACGTTGAAGCTCCTCGAGCTGATGTCGCGCGGCTTTGCTATCGTTTATCGCTTTCGCCACACTGGCCGCTCCGCCAGTCAAGGACCCGAGCGTGCCCAACATTGGCAGAAAAGGTAACGCACCACCTCGTTTTGCCGTTGGAAGTATTCGCTTTTTCGTTGTCTTTTTCCTCGTTGTCGTCTTCTTTGATTTCATGCCCATGCCGATCTTGGTCTTGGCTTTCATCGCTGTCCAAACGGCAGCAGCGGCGACTCTCTCGCTCAGAGTCGAATCTGCCGCGGTGACGCGTTTCCGTGCCTCCTCGGCGAGTACTTTGTCTGCCGCGTGTTTATCGATGAGATCGTTGCTCCGAGAATACGCGATGTCGTGTTCTCGGCACGCCGCGTCCAGCGGATTTATGTCCGCGTCACCTCTGGCTAATCGCTTCGTAAGCCGAGTGCCCGGACCGCAAAATTGGTAGCCCGGAATATGTATCTCGAAAGGAAACTCGTTTATCGCTCGATTCAACAGACTGCCGCCCGACGCTGACATTCGCTACAGTCCTTTATCTTAGGAACCGTCGATGTGCGTTCCCTGCCACGGCTGAATGTAGTGCTTGTCGCAGTGACGATACGTTCGAACCTCCGAATCCGCCTTCACGTGTTCAGGAAGCTTGTCTCACACGTAGTCGATATAGTCACCGTACACTCGTAAGAGTACGACCTTCGGTATATACTGCAGCTGTTCGGCGTTCAAGTCCTGAATGTCGAAAGGATGACACAGCGCGAGATACATTTTGCTACTGCGCGACTCGTAAATTCGCGCGCCTTTAAATAGTCATTCGAGAGCGCGTAGCCTTAGTGTGAGCATGAAATTCGTGCTGCAACCACTGTCGATACGCGTCACGAACTGCGACGCGAAATCTCGAATGGGAGACAGCGTGGAGAAGCGCAAGCACGGCGAAATGCTGCCGAGTATTATACGCGCGATCATTTGGCCCGTCGAATTGTGGTAAAACCAACGTTCTCGTAAGCTTACTCGAGAGCCCGAACGGAGTACGTTTCGGAAACGTGTACGTCTACTCGAAATCGTTGCAACAGCCAAAGTATCGATATCTCGAAAATTTGTTTACGTCTATCGACGAAATCGGCTACTTTACATTCTCCAACAACAGCAACGTCGTTCCATCGAGCGAGGCGCGTCCAAATTCTATTATATTTTTATCTTTGATGACGTGGCATGCGACAAGCAGGATGCGGTGAGAGAATACTTTTCGATGGGTCGCCACTCGAACGTCGACTGTTTCTATCTCTGTCAGACGTACGCGAGGATACCTAAACATCTGATACGCGACAACGCGAACCTGCTAATCCTGTTCAAACAGGACGGTACCAACTTGAAACACATTTACAATGATCATGTGAAACCGACATGTCGTACGATGAATTTTGCACGTTGTGCCGCGACTGTTGGCAGCAAAAATATGGATTTCTAGTGATAGACAAAGACAGTGGGCTCACAAATGGTCGATACAGAAAAGGATTTAACGAGTTCGCGATACCGTAACGTGACCAATCGTTGCCGATACTTAGCCAGAGACGAACATGGCAGATGTGCACGAGCGTGAAAAAATCGCCAGGGAGATCGAGAAGACGAGCGAGTCGATCCGCAAGAAGCATCGCGCTCTGAAGACTGGTAGAATCGAAGAGGGCATCGCGTTGGACAGACATTTTAAACCTCTTATCGAGCCGCTGCGACTTTTCGTCGACAGCCCCAGCGTGCGCGCGACAAAGATGCAACGTCTGCCTCTAAACGTAAGAGAAAGGAGGAAGAGAAGGAGGAGGAGGAGGAGGGAGAAGAAACGAACGAGACGTTCGAGCGTTCCACGACTCTGCATAAATCCAATGATCGATCGCACGATAGTGCATAGCCGATAACCTCCACACCACGTGCCAAAATCGTACCAACGATAGAGTCGTTGGAGAACGTTTTCGAAACGACGGAAAACTCGCTAGCGACGAAGGTTCAAAATCAGTTGCAAACATCGGAAGTTCGAGAGGCATTACGAGCTGGCTTGGGCCCGCTGGGGCAAAAGTACGTCGAGGCTGTCCTGAGGGGAGTGCAAGATAAAGAGAGCGGTATAGATCACGTGTACGGCGTTTACCTACACAAGGATGAGCTGATGTTTGGCAATAAATGTTTCGACGTGGATGACGCGGACAACATAATTATCGACGGCGTACGATACGCCGGTACACCTGGTCTTTACGAGTTGATTTTCAAGAGAATTCCCGACGATGCCCTCTACATGGAAGACGATATGCACAAGTACAAGGGTATGCTGTTGGTGACGAACGCGCACAAACACAAGTACCATTCGCAGGGTCGATTATTGAGCAACAGGGGATACAAGTACAAACACGTAATCGCGCCGTTGATGTCGATCACACCCAAGAAACAGAAAAAGAAATCTGGAAAGGGATTACCTCATGCAATGACATTGAACGATAACGCGATCGATTACGAGCACTGGGATGATCCAAACGAGCTGGTGGATCATCTACGATTGCTCGACGCTTCGCACCGAGCAGGCGACAACGCTCATGACAACGAGATGCTGTCGATCATCGAGAAACTTCGCGAAGCTGGTCTTATCATAAATTAAATCGCATATCCATGAAACGATTCAGTCGAGCAAGATCAGCGAGAAAAAATATATTATTTTCTTGTATCCAGTGTATTACGCGTCGAATCATGAAAAAGAAATCTGAGAAAAAGAGAGAGAAAATTAGCTCTGAGAGACGTCGACTCGTCGAGGAATTGCACGCTCCTGCGAGAAGAAATTTTCCGCGAAGGCGCGTCATAGTTCGGAGATACGACGATCTGTGGCAGGCTGATGTCGTTAAGATGCGCCGTACTCGAGTTTCAACAGAGGCCACTACTACATACTCACCGTCATCGATGTGTTGAGCAAATACGCGTGGGCCGTATCACTCAAGAACAAGGGTGGAAGCGAGACGGCTAACGCTATCGCTGAGATCATTCGAGAGAGTAGAAGATGTCCGAAAAAATTTACAAACGGATATGGGGAAAGAGTTTTACGCCGATGTGCAGAAAATCTTGAAAAAGCACGATGTTAATCACTATTCCAGGTATTCGACGTTGAAAGCGTCAGTGGTCGAGCGATTCAATCGCACGCTCAAGAACGACATGTGGATGATGTTTACGCTCAACGGCAATTACAAGTGAGTCGACGAGCTGCCGCGTCTCCTGTCAGATTACAACGCGCGCAAGCATCGCATCATCGGCATGCGAAGTAACTCTCGCGATCGCCGAAAGACTCTTGGACACGGTGTACAGCGCGATAAAGATCGCGGGTCCTGCAAAATTCAAAGTAGGCGATTCGGTACGCGTGAGCAAGTACAAGACGATTTTTGAGAAGGGTTACACGCCAAATTGGACCACCAAGGTGTTTACAATCTTTAAGGTGCAGCGTACCAATCCTGTAACCTATTTACTCGAGGATTATCGCGGAAAATCCGTCGCTGGAGCGTTCTACGAGTACAAGTTGCATCGCGCTATTCATCCGGACGTGTATTTCGTGGAGAAAGTACTGCGCAGGAAGGGAAACAAGGTGTACGTTAAGTAGCTGGGATTCGATGGATTGCACAATTCATGGATACACAAAAACAATGTTATTTGATAAAATTTTGATTCATATATTTTATTTCTACATATAAAAAATATATCAATATAAGTATATAAACGTATATTTTTAATTATTTCCCATTCATTTTCGTTTTGCAGTATATAGATATAAAATATGTATATAAATGTACGATACATGAAATGAAAATAATAGTAATACATAATAAATGGTACTACATAAAACATAATAGTAATACTTATATAAATGTAAAAAAAATGCATTACGTGTAAATTATAACAGTACATAATAGTAACATGTACATGTATGAAAATATTTAAAAATGTAGAAAAAACATACACGAAGTACAAATTAAGATAATACATAAAGCATAATAGTAATACATATATACTGTATGAAAATATAAAAAAATGTAAAAAACATTATAGTAATATAAATGTTGATACATATATATATATATATATATATACATATATATATTTATTGTATATATATATATATATATATGTATATACAGGGTGCCTTTTAAGATGGGTCGGTCCCACATTGGGGGCGGAGAATGGATCAAAGGGAACAAAAAATTCTTATACCATTTTGAGATACTCGCTGTTTTCGAATTAGAAAAGAAAATGTATAAGCCAATACGCGGTTAAGCAGCGCCACGCGAATTTATAGGACGATCCACATTCGAGCGGCGACGAAGCGCTCTTTCCCCCTCCTTGCGTACCGCCGTCGTCGCCATTCGACTGTGGGTCGTCTTATCTCAAAATGGTATAAGAATTTTTTGTTCCCTCT
>JAANIC010005007.1:458834-493723 GCA_017607545.1 Acromyrmex charruanus | reverse complement strand
CTTCGGTCCAAGGTAGCTTCACCATATGCCACAGTCAACATTCGGAATGCGTCCGCGCACTTAATTTTGTTTTTCACACAAAATTTGATACAGATTCTTTGATCCATTTTTTGGAATAGGCAAAAATCGAAGACGAGCCAAAACACGTGCAAGCAAAGCAGCTGTCAAAAATTAATTGAACATTCAAAATGGCCGAACTTGTTGGTATAAGTGAGAGATACATGAGTACCAACATAACGCCACAAAAAAATCGAAAATCGAATATACGTAACCCGCGGAAATTCAAAATTCGCGATACTTTTTGAACAGACCTCTATATATATATATATATATATATATACATATATATAAAACAAAGGTATCCGCCAATGCCCCCACGGTAATGTCGAGTCCAGTACGACATATCGTTTGTCACCATATGGACTCAGAGCGATTTTCGATTCAGATATCGTATACACATCGTGCAATTTAAATCGTGTACACGATTGACGATGAGTCATTTCGATCTTTTCGTTCAAACACCGCATGTAATCGTCGAACTTTATCGTTCGCGCTACGACGTTACTCTTTACGCCTTTCGCTTTTTTAATTTCTCTCTTACCGTCTACCCTCACCGCATACATCTTCGCTCTGAGATCAATGAATTCAGTCATTATCACACCATTATTTTCGTCCTTCATCAGACCGGGTACTTTTTTGTTCGCGAGAGGCATACTGTACGCGTTGTTCATGAGATAATTGTTCGTGTCGAATCGCGTTTCATAGTCTCGTAAATGTCCTCGCACTCGACGCGGTATACAAGACTGTCCGTGTCGGTGTACATAATTTTACATTTGTCGCGAAACAGTGGTAATATATACTCGCGATGAAATTCGTACAAGCGGACTTTCGATATGTTGAATATACCTAGGTAAATCGGCTTGTTGAACTTCACCTCGAGTTTGCGTCAACGTGGTTGCGCACATTCTTCATAGTTTTACCGAATACCGCGTTATTCATTAATTTATATAAATTTTTCTCGAAATCGTTTTTCGCGCGCGTTCTAAATTGTATATTGAGTTCAATGTAATCGCATGGAGATTGCGCGAATTGTAGTACTCGATGAATCTTTGTTACGCGAAGAGTACATTGCCGCAAGTTGCGGTAGTGGATGACGTAACGCTGTTTATCGTACAGCGTCGCTAGAAGTTTAACCTCGCTCTTGCCGAGCGGCTTATTGCGCGTCGGACAGAACGGCAGGTCAGTGTGTTGGTCGTGTAGATGTTGTAGATATTTGAGATCGACTTCGAGAATGTAACCGGTGGGTGAATTCAGAGCGATCGCGCTCACGTCAAAGTTCATAGCGTCTTCGATCCATCGAAATTCGGCGTATGGCAATGGTTGACACATCGCCCGTATTAATTATTAACATCGTAGTACATCAAGTATGACGACGGTTTCGATGAGTCGTACGAACGCCTGAACTTGTTATAAGCCTGCACGTATCTGCTTGAACATTGACTAAGACCACCGCGTATACCGCGCTCGATGAACATGATCATATCGATGTCAATGAGTAACTCAAATTTTATACGCGTATGTTTTAGCATCGCGTCCCACGTGACACCAGGCAATGTACGGGATTGTAATGCGCGGGATTGAGACCGTAACTCGCGACACAACTTTCACGAAATTTTCGAAAATGTTGGTCAATAACAAGACATCGGTTTTCAAGTACAGATCATTGTACTCGTCGAGCGTTTGAATGGAGAATCACTTCCAAACGTTCGCGGAGTGAGCGTAATCGCTCTCGGATACTGTATCGCCCGTTAACGAACTGAAAAATGATTCGCGCGGTGGTAAACGTGTCCTGCAATTTTTCGACACAATCATCGTATTTGTACGGAAAGACACTTTTATGAGTTATTAATTCAAATTCTTCTTCCGATAGTGGTGAAAATTTGGAACATATAATACAATTTTTAATTTGTCTCTGCTTAGAAAAGACGCCAATTTATCAAGGCTTGCATTTAGAAATTTGAAAGAATCGATGAATCATAATTTTATGCATTTTCGCGAGTCTGCTCTCTCGGCGGTATCTTGAACATGTTTAATGAACGAAATATATTTTTCTTTGGTTATTGACAACACATCTACATGTCCTTCGTATACGGTAGCAATTTCTTTAATTATAAAGTGCGCATCGTAGCCCGATAAATTGTGAAAAACGGAATATAAAATCGGAATTTTTATAATTAAGATTGCAATTTGCATGCGCTAGACCACGGAATCTACCGGTGAGATGACAATGATCGCGGACCCGCGTATCGTCCGGCACGAACGATTTCTCGCAAATATGACAACGCGTCGCGCTACGGTACGCCTCCAATTGTTCTTTCGACAACGTTTCCATGGATACGTTGGCGGATATGATATTTTTCACTCGATGCGCCAAATTGTTGAGTTGTCGCGCGAACCACGTTATACAGTCTTCATCGCGACGGAACTGATATGACGATAACGTGTCGTTGTACGAATATCGCACGTAGTATCCTAAATACTCCTAAGCACTAAATACCTCGTGCCGTTGATACATATACGATGACGCATCTTCCCTGTCAAGTTCCATCTTCTGAATGTACTCCAAGTCAGCGTAGAAGATGAATGGGACGCGCTGCTTATTGCAGTGGTTCTCAACTTCGAGCCACTTGTCGTCCACGCTCGGCAGTCGAATAGCGGAGTCGTTGATCTTCTCGCAGTCCATTACGTGCGACTGCAATTTTTCGTTTGTACTGAAATAGTGCAAACATCTGAAAAAAAAAACAAAAAAATTATAACTATTATCATTATTTTATTAGTAAGACGGAAAATTATAATAATTTTTCATGTATACTTACCGATCGCAGAAAAATTTCTTGTTCTTTTTCCCACTAATCTGCGAGCTCACAAGACGGGATAGATTTTTTATCCACGCAAAATGTCCAACACCATCGTAGATCTTACACGTATAGCACTTTGACATGTTTCTTCTTCTTTTCATGGGTGAGTCGCAGAGGAAGGACCTGTTTAATCTCGATGCCGTACACGTTGATCGATACCACGTTCAACCGTTCGAATTTAGAAATGTCTTTCAAAGTCATTGGAAATTCAGTGTTTGTGAGATTCAATACTGTCGTATAATGCGGATACGACGATTCCCGATCCGTATACTTTTCAGCCGGGTACAGCGCGACGACCACCAACCACGCGAAGCACGCATTGTCCGTCGTACGCACACTGATCATCGCTCGTTTCGTCGCTATTTTCCACGGCTTTGATGTGACATCCCGCGTGCATGGGATTTAATTTGTTCACATCGATAGTCAAATTCATTATACGTGACAATGCCCACCCGCTGTCGCGTTCCTGGAACTCTTCGAGCGATGCTAGGCTCGATGACACGCTGCTTTTACCACTCGCGCAAATCGGTGTATCGGTATATCTCGCTGTTTTTTGTAATTATGCTCTTATTAGCACGTTTATCCTTCGTCGCGAACTCACCGTTGAACGCGGTATTCACTTTTACGCTACTGTGTCTTTCTACAGAGTCTCGCACACGCTCGAACACTTTTCTCTCGCGTCTTCCAAAAACCGCCGCGGTTCAATGTGATTAGAGTTTATCACAGCACCTGTCGATATACGGCTTTCAAACGCGGCGTCGATTTCTCGCCAGACGAGAGATCTTTCGTCGCGACTCGCGTACTCGCCACTTGCGTACTCGCCATCAACGTGTACGAAACGTCGCTCCAATTGCAATTTTGCACTCGCGAGTCGTGCGATCCTCGCCACGACGGATTGTCTGTGTCCAACGGTGAGACGCGGATGCTTGGCACGACAAAGTTCTTCGAACCGCTCGATGCACTCGTCGCATCGTTGCAGCCACGCGAAACACTCCACTAGAGTAGCGAGCTGGCCGCACTGTTCCAACAATTCGCGTTCCATTCGCTCGTGATTTTCCATGTTTTTTTTTTTCTTTAGATAGTCTTTAGATCACGTCACACTCTTCCACTTGCACGTGACTCGTTCACACACGTTGCAGCATCGTGACATATCTAAAATGTCATAACGTTCTAACACCTTTTCATTATATTTGTTTGTTTGCGAAAGTTCAAAGCATTGAGCGTCGCATCTATCGAAAAACAGTTTTAGCGCAAGATCGCGATCACGAAACTCCATCCATATATTGTCAATAATCAGCAGTTCGACGCACTTTTCATTACCCACGGGAATCTTAATACATATGTACCAAACTTGGCTCTTATCTGCGATTTTCTTCGCCCAATAATAATCATTCTATATTACATTAACATTTCTATTCCACCAATGTCTCTTTTTATACTCATTGTCCTCGTAACATTTGTAACCGTGGGTACACTTTCTGTTGCGCGAGTAAAGACCAGTCAGAAACAGGCTCTCTAATAACATTCCATGTTTCTCACCACGTATACTTAATTCTCGATCGCGTAGGAATTGTGGGGATAGGAGGCTATCGATAAATAATATCTCAGTGTTTATTGTGTAATATATTAAACTGTTTAATGTTACGAATGTACGATACAAGACTCAGGTAAGGAAGATATGTCCAAGAGAAAAAAATACCAGAATCACAATCTCGTACCGCCATCTATCCAACTTTAGATCGTTTACTATTGGTCTATGAATCCTAGTGAGATTTATGTCTGTTTGTCTATACCTATTAACATAAAAAACTTACATGTAAATAATAAAAAACAACCTCTCACAATCAGCCCCCTTGGTTTTATTGATCCACGGTTGACATAAATCTCTTTACATTTTTCAGTAAAGTGGGGCCACTTAAGGGTTTAGTCAAACAATCTGCTCTCATGTAGTCTTTTGGCTCATGTCTAACGAGAATGTTCAGTTCTTTCACTGTCTCTCGGATGTAATGGCATCTTCTATTCATTAGTTTAGATTTTGTTTTAAAATTTCCACCATTAGCTAGTCTGACGGCGTTCAAATTGTCGCATTTTAGTTCATACTGTATTTCATTTGATAATCCAATCTCTTGCAATAGTTTGGCAGTCCATGAAATCTCGTTTATACCTTCTAACATAGCCTCTAATTCACTTTCTGTGGAAGATAATGCAACTTTCCTTTGTTTCCTGCATCTCCAGTGTACTAAATCTCCATTCCAGTAAAGTAGGATTCCATTGAATGATTTGGCATCTTGTGTTCTGTCCCACGACGCATCGGTTTCGCATTCTAATTTGTTAATTTTTCTTTGCTTCCCGAACTGTAGTTGATAATTGATAGTTCCCTTTAAATATCGAAGGATCCTCTTAAGTCCTGTCATGTGTATTGCTCTTGGGTCAGTATTAAATTGTGATAAGCAACTTAATGCGAAAGACAGATCTGGTCTTGTATGGACGCTTAGATACATCAGTCGTCCTATTAATTCTTGATAAGTTTGGACGTCAACCTTGTCGCTCTCTTTGTATTCATCCATTTTTACGTTTAAATCCATTGGAGATCTTACAATGTTGCACTCTTCCATCCCGTATAATTCAAGTAATCTTTTTATATATTTTTTCTGATCTACATACACTTTACCTTCTTTTTGAATCACCTCCATTCCGAGTACAGTTGTTGCTTCTCCGAGATCCTTAATTTCTATATACTGTTCAATCCTTCTTTTGAATCCTCTTTCGAATTCATCATCGCTTGATACTGTTATCATATCATCAACGTGAATACCACAATATACGAATCTGTTATCTTCTATTGCAAAGAATAAACACGGATCTTCTTTAGAATATTTCATTCCGCATTTAATCATAATCTCTGTTAGAAATTCGTTCCAACATTTTCCGGCCTGTTTGAGACCATAAATGCTCTTTTTTAATTTACATACCTTTTCGTGGTTTGATTGGATCCCTTCTGGTAGTTCCATGTAAATCTCTTCTTTTAACTTCCCGTGTAAATATGCGGTCTTTACATCATATATCTTGATTTTTCTCTGTTTCTGAGCTGATATACTGAATAACAATCTTATTGTTTCAGTTTTTACCACAGGAGCGAACGTTTGATCATAATCTATTCCAGGACGTTGTCCGCACCCTTGGGCTACCAATCTTGCTTTATATCGTCGCTGTCCATTTGGATCTTCCTTGATGTTGAATACCCATTTGCATTTGATCACTTTTTCATTTTTAGGTCTAGGCACAGTGTTCCATACTTCATGTTTTTCCATTGATTTTAATTCTTCAAACATTGCCCGTTTCCAATGTACCCAATTGCTGGATTGTTTTGCTTCTTGAATATTTTTTGGTACTTCATTGTCCATTGTTATCAATGCCATCTGCTGCCCTTTGATTCTCTCAGACCTTCGAAGATTTCTGTATTCTCCTTCCTCCCTTTGTTCATCTCTGGTTTGTTGTTTTCGAGCTTCTATCATTGCTTTTGTAGTCCCTTGTGGTCTTCCTCTATTTTTCTTTTCCATCGGTTGTATTTCAGTTTCATTATCTTTATTTTCTGTTGTGATGTCTTCGTTCTCGTTATCTGAAGAGTCTCCTACAACTGCGTCTTCATATTCACTGCAATCGTCTTCTGTTCTTGTATTTTCTTCATTTTCTTCAATTCCTTCTTCTTCTCTAGTTTTTTCTTCATCTTTATACTCCAATCCTATAACTATTAATTCATCTTTCTCTAGTTTTTTAGATTTTTCGGTATTTAATAACTCACATCCGTTCCTTGTCTCATCAAACCTTACATCACAATCAGCTTTTACTTTTCCTTGTTCAGGAATGTATACTCTGTACGTATTGTTCGTTGCATATCCAATAAATATTCCTTTAATAGCTCTGGGATCAAACTTCTTTCTTCGTGTATCCTTGTTTAATAAATATGCTACGCATCCGAATCTCCTCATATATTTTACATTCGGCCTCCTACCATTCCAGATTTCATAAGGTGTCTTCCCATGTACTGTTGTCTTGCTTCTATTTTTTATATGCACTGCTGTACATGCTGCTTCAGCCCAAAAAACTAGCGGCATTTTTGAGTCTGTCATCATTGTTCTTGTCATTTCTATTATTGACTTGTTAGCTCTTTCAACTACACCATTACACTGGGGTGTTTTTGCCGGGCTCAATTCGTGTTTTATTCCTTTCTGGCTGAACCACTCTTCTAAGTCCTTTCCTACAAATTCACCTCCATTATCAGATCTGATACCCTTTAACTTCATTCCTGTTTGATTTTCCTTTAGTAAGATTAGCTTCTTTAATTTTTCACTAGCTTCTTTCTTTTCCTTTAAAAAATCGATAAATATTACTCTCGAATAATCGTCTATAATGGTAAATATGTATCTCTTACCGCCATATGACGATGGATTTATGGGACCTACTAGATCTATATGCCATAGTTCCATTATTTTTTTGGTTTTTCTATGTGTTAATCTGGGATGCGCTTTACGGCACATTTTTCCTTCCACGCATGACTCACATTGACTTATCATCTTGTCAGTTTCTTTTAATCCTATCACTAGATCCTCTTTTTTCATTTCTTCGATGATCTTCTTGTTTGTGTGTCCGAATCTCTTATGCCAAATGTCAATTTCTGATGTTCTTGCTGCCTTTTCATTTTTTATCACAGACGATTTGACGTAGTATGCATTCTCTTTCCTGACGGCTGTCATTTTTATCTCATCCTTGTTCCTGTAAACGATGGCGCCGTATTTATTAAATTCTACTTTATAACCATGATCAGTGATTTTTGCGACTGATAATAAATTTATGTTAATGTCCGGTACACATAATACATTTTTTAACCGTATCCTATCATTATTTAAATTCTGTTTTATTACTATTTCACCTTTACCATTTGAGGTTAGTTTTTTTCCTTCTTTGTCAGCTAAGGTAACGTCTCTTGTATCATCCTCTATATTATCAAATACGACTTTATTGCTTACCATATGACTTGTCGCGCCTGAATCTAATAGCCATATATACCCTTCTGACTTATTTATTATTTCTTGCTCTGGCTCATTATTTATTTTTGTTGTACTCACATGTGTTTGATCTCTTACAGTTAATACCGCTTCGTCTGTAGTTTTTAATGTACTTTCATTATACCCTTGACTACGTCCTCTTCCTCTTCCTCTCGAGGTTCCTCTAAATCCTCTTCCACTTGAAATGTTTCTCTTCTGTTCTCTGCAATCGACTGCTATGTGATTATATCCATGGCAATTAAAGCACTTCTTCCTATTACGACATTCGCTTGATGTGTGTCCTCTCAATCCGCAATTGTAGCATGTATATTCGTTTTTTGATTTATCTCTTGCTCTTCTTACATATTCTTCTTTCGATGTTTTTTCATCTTTATGTTTATTTCTTCTTATTTCCTCTTGTTTTAACGCATATCTTATGTCGTTTATGGTTAGCTCTCTCTGTGTTTCAAACACTCGTACATTTTGATCGTATTCAGTTTTGAGTCCTCGTATAATATACATCCTCAATTCGTAATCCTCTATATTCTTACCAAGTTGTCGGCATTGGTTTCTCAATGCCTCCGCTCTATTAACGTACGCATCTACATTTTCATCTTTATTCATTTTTAGATTTGACAATTCACTTAATGATCTCGCCTTCAACTGTTCAGTTTCAGCTGCCATATTGTTTTTAATTAAATTCCATAATTTATTTGCATCTTTTTCATGACTGTACTTTAATAATTGAGCTTTACTCATCGTGTTTATTATGACTGTACGTGCGGCGTAGTTATCATCGTCCCATTCATTCCAAAGTTTAAATTTTTCTGCATATCTGTCATCACCCTCTTCTGGTTTTTCTGTTGGCATTACATTCATTACTTTCTTCCAAAGTTTCTTTGCCCTCAAGATTCCTTCTACTTTTTCGCTCCATAGGAAATAATTTGTGTCGTCAAGCGGTTCGACACTACTCAAATTCCAATTTTCAGCCATATGGTAAAAAATGCGTCCCGTTTCTTTTTAGGAAAAAATTCTCACGATATTTGATAGCCTCACACTGTTACACACTGCAACTACAGATACACCTCGCAACCACGCTCTGCTACCAATTTGTGGGGATAGGAGGCTATCGATAAATAATATCTCAGTGTTTATTGTGTAATATATTAAACTGTTTAATGTTACGAATGTACGATACAAGACTCAGGTAAGGAAGATATGTCCAAGAGAAAAAAATACCAGAATCACAATCTCGTACCGCCATCTATCCAACTTTAGATCGTTTCCTATTGGTCTATGAATCCTAGTGAGATTTATGTCTGTTTGTCTATACCTATTAACATAAAAAACTTACATGTAAATAATAAAAAACAACCTCTCACAGGAATTGCACCGGCGATATTCGCACACCTGTCTCTTTTTTGCAGATTACCGAGAACATATAGCACATCATCCACATTACAGTCTTCCCACATATTTTCCAGTGTAGTGTTTTGCTCACAATACTATTCACAATAATTTTTTTCAATGTGTGCAGTGTGGGCACTTGTTGCACGGAAATATAATGTACATTGGCACTCTGCAATTCGTGCAAGACCGAGCGCGTCAATATAATCGATATCGTGCTTCCTTACGAGATACAATCCTGCGATATCAGTATCAGCCAAACGGATCATGCATGCTGCACATACACTTAAAGCACCACCCGTCATATAATAACAATGGATTATGCAGTGTTTAGTACGACCGTTCAGTGCACGGATTTCTAAAGACGGCACAAATCTTTCTACATAATCTGTATCACGTTCGCTCAAATCGCTAGCATAGCCAGCGTCGTCTGATAATATTTCTTCGTCGAATCGATTTCTTGGTCCATTATTTCTTCAAAATCCACTTCTTCCAGCACTTCGAACACTTCGTCTCTGATATTCGCGAACTGTTCCGAATCCACGTTTCGAATATACTCGACTACGTTGACTATGTTCGCATGATGGTTAGCCATACTTATGCTTATTGTCAATAAGTGAAGCGACCGATTCGTTCGTCTTCCAGGACACCAACTGTGGTGTCGAGCACTTATGACCTATTATATATTTTATTACGTCCAGTGGACTCCAAGATTTCTCCGTTTCGTGAAAATTTCGACAAAACAGTCGTTAGTACAAAGCGCGAACATAAAACTCGAGCTTCAACGGTCACTGATCGGCGAGCGTGATAATATTCAAAAAACGTGCCATTAGAAAATCTTCCCAACGATATTGGAAACATAAACAAAAACATAGATCCTCAGAATCACCAGATCCATGGCAATAAAGCTTACGACAAAGGTTACAAATCATGTAGAGAAAATATTTATACACGATCGGTTCAGTAAGTACAAAATCTAAATGTGGATCCTGTGTAGATAAAGACTCATATTTCCAAACGTGTAAAAGCAAGTTGAAGGGCGTTTTCTCATCAACAACAGGAAGTTGATAAAATAAATGTGGAATCACAAAGCGTAGCTTTTAATTTTTTAGATTGTCGATCGTAAAATTTAAGTAAATATTTTCTAGACGAGAGAACGGATGTTCAAGTAATAAAAGAAAAATCGATGACAAAAAAGAGTGCGAGTACTCGCCTTTGTGCGAATACTTGCACATTCTGTCTTCCACATTTACTGCAGAAGAATTATGTTTTTTTGTTTAGCAATCGAAAAACATCAGCGCTTCTATTAACGCGTGGCAACATGTCACCGATCTGATAGTATAAATAAACAATATATAGCTTTTTTCATTCAATCGTAAATATTAGTTACGAGCGATAAGACATGGATCGAGTAAAAGAATATATACGTCGAAAATCGATCGAGCGCAAGGGGTACCGTTCCTTGTCACTAGATCCGCCAAGTCCACCACCATCGAGGGAAAAAGCGAGATATTGGGAATGTCCTAGTGAAAAAGCAAAATCGTGTAGCTCATTATCAACGTCATCGATGTTATCAAAATATAAGCCATAAGGTATCTTATTTAGAGTGACTAGTACTAATGCATTTTATTCTCTGCTGAAAAAAGCGAATAGTGATTAAAAAAATGTTTGCTCTCTTTTTCCAGAAAGCGCTGCTAACGATGTTCGAGCGACCGGTCGCTTTCGAATGTTGTCGATTGCAAACTATTAGCTTTAATTTTTAATAAGTATGAAAACCAGTGTAATAAAATGTGAATAAAAAATTTTTGTGCGCATTATTACATATATATTTTCTTTTACTTCCCATTCTTTGCCTCGAGACAAAGAAGAAGAAACTGTACCAGGAGAAACTGTATTGAAAAAACTGTGTCTTAAAAAAAAGAAACTTGTACTCTATTGATCCTTTCTTCACTCATAGCACGTTACACACTCCGTCGCGCGCTCTATCTTTCTCTAACATGCAAGCCTTTATTACCGATGCATTTTTGGAGAGAGAGCGGCGGGTGACGACAAAAATAAAGACCGGGGTCCTATGTTTACGTAACATCAATAGCGCCGGGACCTTTCCCCCCTTCTTCCCTGCGTTACGAGTATCCCCGCGCCTACGAGTACTCCCCGCGCCCCGCGCTCCCCTCTAGCCCTATGGGTTAGAACCCGCCTTGTTTTACTACTCATGCCGATTTTGGATTTGGGCTTTTATCGCTGCCCTGGTAGCAATAGCAGCTCTCTTGCTCAGAACCGAATCTCTCGCGATGGCGCGACCTAGCGCTTATCGGCACCTTTTCCGCCGCGTGTCTATCGGTGAGATCGTTGCTCCGAGAACACGCAGTGTCGTATTCTTGGCACGGCATGTCCAACGAATTTATGCCCTTGTCACTTTTGGCTAATCGCTTTGTAAGCCATGTGACCACAAAATTGGTAGCTCGGGATATACACAGTGCGACAAATATGTTCCCGGACATGAACCACATCTCAGCAACCAGTGGCGACATCTGTGCGTTCAAACATGCATTTTAAAGGTTGAACATTTTGCTATCATCTGTCAAAGTTTCATTCATTTTGGTTGACATATAACGAAGATATGACAGTTCATGTTAAACAAGATTTTGGTCGAGGTAGAAATTTTAATATGAAAAGAGTTTTAAAGCGATTGATCGAAGTTTTAAAGTGATTGATAGGCAGAATTCATTGTATTCGCCCCGAATATCGTGATCCAGAAGATTGGTCTTTGTTGCATGATAATGCACCGAGTCACACTTCATTGATTGTCCGTCAATGTTTGGCTCGAAATCGTGTCTCTGTGTTAAACCATCCACCGTATTCACCTGATTTGGCCCCCTGCGACTTCTCATTATTCCCAAAATTGAAATTGAAATTGAAAGGACGCTTTTTTGATGACATTCCGACCATCCAATCAGCTTCTACACAGGCACTAGAGGCAATTCCGCAAACTGAGCTAGAACATGCATTTGAATCACTATTGAATCGCTGTAACAAGTGTATTGAAGCCAGAGGAGAATATTTTGAATAATAAAACCAAAAAATGTGCATATTGTTGTTTCAATTATGATTTTCAGGCCCTGTCCGGGAACATATTTGTCGCTCTGTGTATAACTCGAAGGAAGCGCGTTTATCGCTCTATTCAGCAGAACGACGCGCGACGTCGATATATGCTACAATCCTTTATCTTCAGTGCCGAACCGTCAATGTGCATCCGTTGCCACGATTGATTGTAGTGCTCGTCGCAGCGACGATAGGTTCGAACCTCTAGATCCGTGTTCACGAGTTCCGGAAGATTGTTCCATACATGGTTGATATAATTACTATACATGCTTAAGTGACCTTCAGTGTATACTGCAACTGCTCGGCGCTCAAAAATGTCGCTCCTGAATATCGAAAGAATGACACGGCGCGAGATACATTTTGTTACTGCGCGACTTGCGGATTCGCGCGCCTTTAAATAGGCGATCGAGAGCGCACAACTCGTAGTGTGAGCATGAAATTCGTACCGCAATTGCTGATACGCGATACGCGTCACTAACGCGTCACTACGATGGGAAATCGCGAATGATGGGAGGCGGCGTAGAGAAGCGCAAGCACGGCGAAATGCTGCCGACTACTATAGATACGATTATTTGCGGCCTGTCGAATTGTGATAAAATCAACGTTCTCCGAACGGCGTACGTTTCGAGGACGTGTATGTCTATTCAAAGTCGCTGCAACAGCCAAAGTATTAATATTTCGAAAATTTATTTACGTCTATCGATGAAATCGGCTATTTTATGTTCTTCAACAATAGCGATGTCATTCCACCGAGCGAGGCGTGCCCAAATTCTATTTCTACCTTTGACGACGTGGCATGTGACAAGCAGAATGCGGTGAGAGAATATTTCTCGATGAGTCGCCACGCGAACGTCAACTGTTTCTATCTCTGTCAGACATATGCGATGATACCTAAACATCTGATACGTAACAACGTGAACCTGCTTATCGTGTTCAAACAGGATCATACCAACTTGAAACACGTTTATAATGATCATGTGAATAATCACCGACATATCGTACGATGAATTTTGAGCGTTGTGTCGCGACCGTTGTCAACAAAAATATGGATTTTTAGTGATAGATAAGGACAGTGCGCTTACAAACGGTAGATACAGAAACGGATTTTACAAGTTCGCGATACCATAACGTCATCAGTCGTTGTCGATACTTCGCCAGAAACAAACATGGTAGATGTGCATGAGCATGAGCGTGAAAAAGAAGAAGAGCGAGGAAGATTGAAAAGACGAGCGAGTCGATTCGCGAGAAACAGGCCAAAATCGAGGAGAACATCGCGTTGGATAGACATTTTAAACCTCTTATCAAGCCGCTGCAACTTTTCGTCGACATCCTCGGCGCGAGACAAAGAGAATGTCGCGCGATGATAACGCAGCATTTACCTCTAAATATGAGAGGAAAGACGAGGAGGAGCAAGAGGAGGAAGAAAAAGCGAGCGAGACATTTGAGCGTTCAGCGACTCTGCGTAAATCCAATGATCGATCGCACGATACATCGTATGTACATCCGATAACCTCCATTTCCCTCCACAACCGATAGAGTTGCTCGAGAATATTTTCGGAACGATGGATGACTCGCTAATGACGAAAGTTCAAAATCAGCTGCAAACGTCGGAAGGTCGAGAGGCGTTAAGAGCCGGCTTGGGCCCGCTGGGTCAAAAGTATGTCGAAACTGTCCTGAGAGGACCACGAGATAAAGTGAGCGGTATAGAGCATATACGTATACGGCGTTTATCTACACAAGGATGGATTGATGTTTGGCAATAAACATTTCGACGTGGATGACGCGGACAACATAATTATCGACGGTGTACATATGACGGTACATCCGGTCTTTACGAGTTGATTTTCAAAAGAATTTCCGACAATATCCTCTACATGAAAGACGATATACACAAGTACAAGAGTCGATTATCAACCAACAGGGAATACAAGTACAGACATGTAACCTGCCGTTAATATCGATCACACCTATGAAGCAGAAGAAATCTGGAAAAAGATTATGCAATGAACAATGAACGACAACGCGATCACGTGCACTGGGATGATCCCAACGAGTTGGTGAATCGTTTACGATTACTCAACGCTTCGCACCGAATGGGCAACAAAGCTCACGACAACGAGATGCTGTCAATTATCGAGGAACTTCACGGAACAGGACTTATTATAAATTAAATCTCGTATCGATGAACCAGGTCAATCGAATGACGCTAACGAGAAAAAATACATTATTTTCTTGTATCCTGTGTATTTCGGGTCGAATAAGAGAGCTTACGAAAAGAGAAAAGTTAGCTCAGAGAAACGTCGACTCATCGAGGAATTACACGCTCCGGCGAGAAGAAATTTTCCGCAAAGGCGTGTCATAGTCCGAAGATACAACGATCTGTGGTAGACTGAGATGCGCTCGTACTCGAGCTACAACAGAGACCACCATTACATTCTCATCGTCATCGATGTGTTGAGAAAATACGCGTGGACCGTACCGCTCAAGAGCAAAAGCGAGACGGCTGATGTTATCGTTGAAATAATTCGAGAGGGTGGAATATGTCCGATAAATTTGCCAACAGATATGGGGAAAGAGTTTTACAACACTGATGTGCAAAAGATCTTCAAAAAACACAACGTTAGTCACTATTCCACGTATTCGACGTTGAAAGCGTCAGTTGAGCGGTTCAATTGCACGCTAAAAAACGACATGTAGAAATTGTTGATCAACAGCAATTACGAGTGGGTCGACGAACTGCTGTATCTCGTATCAGATTACGCGCGTAAGCATCGCACTATCAGCATGCGACCCGCCGACGTAACTCCCGCGATCGCAGAAAAACTCTTGGGCACAGTGTACAGCGCGATAAAGATCGCGGATCCGGCAAAATTCCAAGTAGGCGATTCAGCACGCGTGAACAAGTACAAGACAGTTTTTAAGAAGAGAAATTTACACGCCAAATTGAACCACCGAGGTGTTTACTCGTTAAGATGCAGCGTACCAATCCCGTAACCTACTAGAGGACTATCGCGGAAAATCCTTCGCTGGACTGTTCTACGAACAAGTTGCATCGCGCTACGTGTCATCCGGACGTGTATCTCGTGGAGAAAATGCTACGCAGGAAAGGAGACAAGGTGTCAAATGGATTCGATGGATTGCACAATTCGTGTATACGCAAACACAATATCATTTGATAAAATTTTCATTCATATTTTTGTATACATGTAACAAATATATCAATATAAGTATATAAAAGTGTAAAATATTTTTATTGTTCCTTCCATCTTCGTTTTGGAGTGTACAGATATAAAATATGTATATAAAAAAATGATTGATGCATGAAATATATGAGAAATAATACTACATAATATATGATAAAACGTAATAGTAATAATAATACATAACATATGATAAAACATAATAGTAATACTTATACAAACGTAAAAAACGTACACGACGTGTAAATTATAATAATAATAGTATTATAATATAATAATATTGTAGTATATAATAGTAATATAACATGTATATAATGTAAAAAAACATACGATACATGCAAATTGAGATAATACATAAGAAATAGTATTACATAAAGCATAATAGTAATACATAATAAATGTATAAAAAACATAAAGTGTAAATTTTTTATACATTAATAGTAATACATAATAAATGTAAAAAACATATATAAATTGTAAAAATTACATTATAATAGTAATGCATAATAAATGTAAAAAACATACATAAATTGTACATACATAAATTACAATAATAGTAATACGTAATAGCAACATATAAAACATATATTACGAGGATATCCGCCAATATCCCCATGGTGACATCTCCGTCATGTTCGGTACAACGTTTGTCGTCGGATGGACTCAGAGCGATTTTCGAATCGGATATCGTACACTATAATTTAAATCATATACACGATTGACGACGAGTCATTTCAATTTCTTCGTTCGAACACCGCATGTAATCGTCAAACGTTATCGTTCGCGCTACGACGTTACTTTTTACGCTTACCTTTCGCTTTTTTGATGTGCTTCTTGCCGTCCACAGCGTATATTTTCGCTTTGAGTCCAACAAATTCGGTCATTATCATACCTTTGTCTTGTCCTTCATCAGACCGGGTACTTTTTTGTTCGCGAGAGACATACTGTACGCGTTGTCCGCTGAATAATCGCTCGTGTCGAATCTAGCGATATCGCGTTTCATCGTCAAGTAAACGTCCTCGCACTCGACGAGATCGATATAAGACTGTCCGTGATTGTACATGATTTTGCATTTGTCGCGAAACAGTAGTAACATGTACTCGTAATGAAATTTATACATACAAACTTTTAATATGTCAAGTATATATTGTACATAGATCGGCTTGTTGAACTTTATTTCGAGTTTGCACAGCTCGATTACATTTTTCGCAAAGACATTATGGATGAAAATTCGGTTTTGCGATCATTGCTTCAACACCGTACCGTCTATCCCATTTTGTTTATAATTTTACATCGACATTCTCCATGGTGACATTCCCCATTTTGCTAATAACCGCGTTATTTATACAAATTTTTCTCGAAATTGCTTTTCACGCAAATTCTGAAATTTGTATTGTTGGATGTACTCGCGAAGCCATGGAGATTGCGCGAATTGTAGCAACCGATGGATCTTTGTTACTCGTGACGAGTACATTGCTGCAGATTATGGTAATAAATGATGTAACGCTGTTTATCGTACAACGCTAGAAATTTATCCTCGCGTTTGCCGGGCAGCCTCGCGGCTTATTGCTCGTCGGGCAGAAAGGTAGGTCGGTGTGTCGATCTAGTAGATGCTGCGGATACTCGAGATCGACTTCGAGAATATAACCGGTGGGCGAATCCGGAGCGATCGCGCTCGCGTTAAAGTTCGCAGCGTCTTCGACCCATCGAAATTCGGCATATGGCAATAGTTGGCACATCGCCCATCCGTACAGATTATTCACATCGTAATACATTAAGTACGACAACGGTTTCGATGAATCCAACGAACACATGTACTTGTTATTAGCCTACGCATATCTGCCGGAACATTGATTGAGACCGCCGAGTATACCTCAATAAACACAATCATATCAATGTCGGTAACTCAAAAATCTTATGCGCGTATGTTTCAGCATGGCGTCCACGTGAAACCAGGCAAGGTATAGTAATGCGCGGGATCGTAATTCGCGACACAATTTTCGAGGAAATTTTCGAAAATGTCGACTAATAACAAAACATCGGTTTTCAAATACAGATCACTGTACTCGCCAAGCGTTCGAATGGAGCATCGCTGCCATACATTCGCGGCGTGAGCATAATTGCTCTCGGATACGGTATTGCCCGTCAAACAAACTATAAAATGATTCACGTGATGATAGGCACGTGTCCTGTAATTTTTCGACGAAATCAACGTACGGAAACACCTACGAGTTAGTAATTCAAATTCTTCGTCCGATAGTGTTGAAAATTTGTACGATTTGTAATTTATCTTTATCGAGATACGACACCAATTTTTCTGGTACTAAGAAATGATACAGAAAACTGATACTAAGAAATGTAAATGAATTTATAAAACGTATTTTTACACAATTTTTCTAAAAATTATTTTCATTTTTGTCTTAAATGCTATCGACATGTTTTGTGAAGGAGATATATTTTTCTTTGGTTATCGGTAGCACATCTACTTGTCCTTCGTACGCGATAGCAATTTCCTTAATTATAAAGTGCGCGTCATAGTCCGATAAATTATGAAAAACAACCGAAATATATAATGAATTTTTATAATTTAATTACAGTTTTTTTGAATGTGTGATCAACCACGGTATCTCCAGGTGAGATGGCAATGATCGTGTACCCATATAGTGTCGGCGCGAACGATTTCTCAGATGTGTCAACTCGTCACGCTACGATATGCTTCCCATTGTTCTTTCGAACAGCGTTTCCATTGGCATGTTAGCGGATACGACATTTTTTACATGATACGCTAAGTTTGGAATTGTCGTGCGAACCATGCTATGTCTTCATCGCGACGGAACTGATACGACGATGACGCGTCGTCGTACGAGCAACGCACGTAGTAGCCCATACTACATACCTCGTGCTGTTGATATGTGTACGATGACTTCATCTTCTTTCTCGAGTTTCGTCTTCTGTAGAACGCACTCCAAATCGGCGATGAATGGGACGCGTTCCTTGTTACTATAGTTTTCAAATTCGAACCACTTGTCCTTACTTGGCAGTAGGATGGCGCAGTTGTTCATTTTCCCGCAGTTTATTGCATGCAACTGCAACTTTTTACTCGTACTGAAGTAGTGCAAGCATTTGAAAAACAAAAAAGTTATAATTATTACAATTATTATTGTTATTTGAAAAAAATTATAATTTTTTTGTCATTTTATGTGTACTTACGGTCATAGAAATATTTCCTGGTCTCTTTTCTAGTAATTTGCAATCTTTTGATTTTTTTATTCACGCAAAGTGACTGAGACTGTCATTGCATGGATCTTGCAGATATAGCATGTTGATGTATTTTTCCTTCTTATCGTCAGTGAGCCGTAGAAGAAAGACCTGTTTGTTCTCGATGCCGTACACATTGATCGACATGTCGTTTGTTCGAATTATTCGAATTTTTGATGTCTTTTAATGTCATTGGAAATTCAATACTTGCGAGATTTAACACTGTCGTGTAATGCTGATGATTCCCGATCCTCATATCTTTCAACTGGATATAGAGCGGCGACCACCAACCACGCGAAGCACGCATTGTCCGCCGTATGCAAACTGATCACCGCTCGTTTTATCACTATTTCTCGCGACACTTTGATGTGACATCCTGCGCGCATAGGATTTAGTTTATTCACGTTAACAATCACGTTGAGGATTCACAATAGCGCCCACCCGCTGTCGCGTTCCTGGAACTCTTCGAGCGACGTTAACGTATGGACTCGATGACGTGCCGCTCGTATCACTTGCGCAAATTGGTGCATCGATATAAGTAGTAATGCAAACTCGGGAACTCCAAGGGGAACGCGGGGCGCGGGAGATTCTTCGGAAGTGAAGGTATGACATCATGCGAAGTGGCAGTAAGACATCACAGACTTTGGGGACTGCAGTCATATACAAGACAACAAAAAACATCACAAAAAAGGGAAAATTGCCATGAACAAAAAACAATACAAAAACCAAATGATTATAAAACGAAAAGTGTTACAAAGACTATGCGCCGGTATATGCTCCAATCGTTTTTTGGCTAAGATATAATGGCTAAGATAAGATGGCGTAATATAATTTTTTTATAAATAACATTTATTAATTATTTTAAATAAATACGACCAAGTTTCATAATTAATCGATTGAGTGCCAACATCTGGCTGCTACCGAATGTAATTGCACCGAATGAATCGATGATATTGAAACGCAATGTCTTCCTCTCTTGACAAAAGAAACCCCGATCGTTTATCTATTTTTGGGAAGGAACATGACAATCGAACATGTTTTTGCAATGTTCAAGGTTAATAGAAGTGTAAATGTAAGTGAAATTTGATAGAATTGTATTTTCATAAATTTTTATGAAAGTGGAGCGTTTTCTTGAAGCATACTTTAAAAATGAGCGTATAATGCTCTACTCTGAAAAGAGGGAACTACACGAAAATAAATTCAGACTAGAAATGTGCCAGATAGTTGAAATCTATGAGAATGAACTCGTCTTACTGTTAGTAAATCGTTGTAAACATGAATAGAAATTTCAATCAAGTAGAGCGCGATCTGTTGAAGCGATCTCATCAAATTGTTACCTTGAAGGAGTGTTTCGCGTGGATAGAGAAGAGTGCAATGAATTTATTAAACAGCTTAAAGAATGCAATCATTCCAAACGTCCACGGCTCTCCATTGGATACAAACAATCTCTAATCGCTACAATTGCAAGACTCGAGGGTACTCAATTAGACTCAATTAGAAAGATGATTTTGCATTTTAATGGTGATTACGCGAGCACTAACAGTAACAGTGACAATAACATATAAAGATCTTTTGGCGAAAGATCGATGCAGCGTTTAAAAATCGAATTTTAACCGGTGCGGTAATTAACGCGAATTATGTCGAGTCGCAACGATTTTTAGAAGACATCAGCGGGGTAGTGCTCGGGCGAGTGAAAGACACAATAGAAAGACACAACTGTATAAAAGTGAACACGATATTTAACGGCGAATTTGCGACGGATGATAAACGTGCCAATAAAAGTATTAATACTAAAAACTATGAACTCTTTCAAACATCGAACTTGCGTGAGTGGTATGAGCGGCACGTCATCTAACCCACGTTGGCATCTCTTGAGGAGTTTTAAGAACGTGACAATGGCATTGTCGCGAATCATGAATCTTACAATAAACATCAATAAGTGTAATCCAATGAGCGTGGGATGTCGCTTCGAAATGCCGCGAGAGATAATAACAAAGAGAGCGGTGATTAACAATGCGATCGACGGACAATGCATGCTTCGCATGGTCGGTATCAAGCCGAAAGAAACGCGGATCGTGAATCTTTCTACACACACTATACGATGGTGCTAAATTTGCAAAATATAGAATTTTCTATAACATTAAAAGACATAAAATTCGAACGTCTCAACGACGTGTACATTAATGTATATGGTATCGAGAGACAGAAAATGCTAAACATTCTTCCGATACGACTCGCTGACGACAAAAAGGAGAAACATGTCAATTTACTATACAATTTGCAAGATCCACGAGATAACAATGTAAGTCATTTCGTATGGATCAAGAATCCGTCTCGGCTCATGAGTTCGCAATTATGTAAACATCACGGTCAAAAGTACATTTGCGATCGATAAGCATATGATTAATAAAATTCTTCTTTAAAAAAAAAATTAACATTATTTATTTTTATTTGCAGCTGTTTACATTATTTCCATTCCAACAAGAGATTGCAGTCACACATGGTAGATTGCCGACGGATAAACGACTGCGCTATCCGACTACCGAGCGACGACGACAAGTGGTTGAGTTTTAACTACTATAATAGAAAGGAACGAGTTTCATTTATCGTTTACGCTGATCTAGAATGCATCCTCGAGAAAACTGATAGCGATCAAGAAGCATCTACGCGCATGTATCAACATCATCATCAAGTATTTAGCATAGGATACTACATGCGCTGTTCGTACAACGATTCGTTATCAAAATATCGATTTCGTCGCGATCTGGATTGCGCTTCATGGTTTGAAAAAATTGAGAAGTTTAGCACATTGCGTAAAAAAAATTTTAGCAGCTAATGTCCCCATGGAAATTTTGTCGAGCGAGCAGTGGGAGACATTGCGCAGCGCGACGCATTATCACGTGTGCGAAAAGCCTTTCGCGCTAAACGATAATCGAGTAAGCGATCATTGCCATTTAATCGGTCGTTACAGGGATCTCGCGCATTCAAAAATCGCAATTTAAATTATAAAAACTCATATTTTATTCCCATAGTTTTCCACAATTTATTAGACTATGACTTATTTTATTATTAAAGAAATAGCTACAGCATATGAAAGCAGTATAGATTTATTACCAATAACAAAGGAAAAATATATATCATTTACAAAAAATGTTAAAGATACCGCTGAAAGATCAGATTCGCGAAATAACATAAAATTAAGGTTCATCGATTCTTATAAATTTTTAAGTACCAGTCTCGACAAATTAGCATCCTTTCTCAATAAAAAGGAACTTCGAATTTTACAATGCGAATTTCAAAATTTGTCCAAAGAAGACTTCGAGTTACTGATACGAAAAGGGATTTTTTTCATACGAATACATTGATTGCGCTGACAAGCAGCATGATACGCATTTACCACCGCGCGAATTCCTTCTACAGTTGACCGGTGACACTGTATCCGAAAACGATTACGCGCACGCTGTAAACGTTCGGCAACAATTCTCTGTTAAAACTTTGGGTGAATACAGCGATCTATATTTAAAAACGGACGTGTTGCTGTTAGCCAATATATTTGAAAATTTTCGCGATAAATGTATTAAAAGTTACGGTCTCGTAACTTTTACATCGATGTGATTGTGCACGTTCTCCATGTTTTTACCGAATACTGCATTATTTATTAACTTTAATTAAATTATTATAAGTATAATAATAAGTAGAAATATTACGTATTATTATACTTTACCAGATTTTTATGTGGGACGCTATGCTGAAACATACACGCATAAATTTCGAACTGCTCACTGACATCGATATGGTGATATTTATCGAGCGCAGTATACGCAGCGATCTTAGTCAATGTTCCAGCAGGTACGCGCCAGCCAATACAAATATATGCAGTCGTACGACCCGTTGCAACCTTTTATATACTTGATGTACTTCGATGTTAATAATCTATACGGACGGCCGATGTGTCAACCGTTGCCATACGCCAAATTTCGATGGATCGAAAACGTCTCGGACGTTAGCGCGATTGCTCCGGATTCGCTCACAGGTTACGTTCTTGTCGACTTAGAATATCCGGAGCGTTTGCACGACATTGACCTGCCATTCCATTCAACGCGTGATAAGCCACCTGGCAAACAACAGGATAAACTTTTAGCGACTATGTATAACAAAACACGTTACGTTATACATTCGCAATTTGCAGCAGTGCATGCGTCACGGTCTTCATGTAACAAAGATTCATCGCGTATTGCAATTCGCACAATCACCATAACTTCGCGATTACATTGAACTTAATACAAAATTTAAAACTTGCGAAGAATAATTTTGAGAAATATTTATTTAAGTTAATAAATAATGCAGTATTCGGCAAAAACATGGAGAACGTGCGCAATCACATCGATGTAAAATTAACAACACAAACATAAAATTATTAAACGGCGGGATGGACGATACAGCGCAGAGGCAATGATCAAAGCCGAATTTTCACAACAGAAGTGTATTTTCTGAAAATTTGATAATAAATTGAAATTAATATACTTGAGTTGAAGTTCAACAAACCGATCTACGTAGGAATATGTATACTCGATATATCGAAGGTCTATTTGTATAAATTTCACGAGTATATGTTACCGCTGTATCGCAAAAAATGTGAAATTATGTACACAAACACTGATAGCCTCATATATCACATCAAGTGTGATGACGTTTATGAACAAATGAAGAGTGATATTACTAAGTTTGACACGAGTGATTATTCTGTCGATAATGTGTATGGTATACTACTTGCGAACAAAAAAGTGCCAGGCTTCATGAAGAATGAAAATAATGGCGCAATATTAACTAAATTCGTCGAACTCAGAACGAAATGCGTTGAGGGTAGATAGTAAAAAAGGACACTAAAAAGGCGAAAGGTGTCAAAAGTAACGCGTAGCGCGAACTATAACGTTCGATGATTACATCCGATATTTAAACGAAATTGAAATGACGCGTCAACAGCATAATATCAAGATTACATCAAGTATATATCTGAGACGAAAGAGTCCGCTCTGAGTCCGTACAAACGATACGTCATACCGAATTCAAATCATTACTATGGGGACATTATCGAATACTTTTGTAAAAAAGGTCGTGTAATGTAATTGTATAATTGAAATGTATTATCGAAATGTATAACCTTAAATAATTATTGTATATAATACTACATTTATATAATATTACATTTATAGTAAAAAATGAAGATTTTTTTATATATTAAATTGAAAAAGATGGGTATAAATAATAAACATTTTATACATCTTACGTATTTCATATACTTATTTTTTATATATATTTTTATATTTAAAATAAATACATTTTTTAAATTTTAAATATATTTTTGAAAATACAGTTTGTATGAATTAAACTATATTATCCTTGTGTATCCAAGAATTATACGATGCATCGAATCCCAACCATTTTACGTAAACCTTGTCTCTTCTCCTGCGCAATACTTTTTTCACGAGATACATGTTCGGATAAGTCGAGATGTAACTTATGTTCATATTATAGAACACTCCAGAGATAGATTTTCCGCGATAGCCGTCCAGATAGGATCAGTATGCTGCATTTTAATAATTTTAAACATCCCGGTGGTCCAATTTGATCTGTAACCCTTCTCGAAGACGATTTTATACTTGCTCACAAGTACCAAATGACCTATTTTGAACTTCGCCGGACCCGCGATCTTTACATTATACTGTGGCCAAGAGTTTTTCAGCGATCGCGGAAGTAATGACGACTGGTCGAATATAGATCGTTCGATGCTTGCGCGTGTTATAATCTACAAGCTGCAGCAACGCATTAATCCACTTATAGTTTTCGTTAAGTGTACATCTTCGACATACCGTTTTTTAATGATGCGATTGAATCGTTCGACGACCGATTCATTACGGAATACGATTGAATAATGATTGATGTGTTTTTTGAAGAGCCGTTGCACGTCAACGTTATAAAATTCTTTTCTCATATCGGTCTGTAGATTTTTTGGATATCTCTTGCTCTTTCGAATTATCTCAGTGATAGCTTCAGCCGTCTCACTTCCACCTTTACTCTTGAGCGGTATTACCCACGCGTGCTTGCTCAACATATGGATGACGGTGAGTATGTAGTAATGGCCTCTATTGAAATGCGAGTATAGATGCATCTCGACGATGTTAATCTGCCACAGATCATCATATCCCCGAACTGACGCACGTTTGCGGAAAATTTTTTCTCGCCGGAGCGTCCTCGATGAACCAACGTCTCTCGGAGCTAATTTTTTCTCTCTTTTTAATTTTCCTTTTTCATAATTCGGCGCGTGATACAAGAAATAAAGAAAAATTTTTTTTATCAATGACACAACTCGACTACCCATGTATACTACGCAATTTAATTTATAATGAGGCTTCGCGAAGTTCCTCGATGATCGACATCTTGTTGTCGTGAGTGTTGTTGCCTGCTCGGTGCGAAATGCCAAGCAATCGTAGACGATCCATTAGCTCGTTGGGATCGTTCCAGTGCACGTAATCGATCGCGCTATCGTTCAGCGTCATTGCGTTAGATAATCCCTTTCCAGATTTCTTCTGTTTCTTAGGCGTAATCGATATTAACGATTACGTGTTTGTACTTGTATCCCCTGTTGCTCAATACTCGACCCTGCGAATGGTGCTTGTGTTTGTGCGCGTTTGTCGCCAGCAACATGCTCTTGTACTTGTGCATATCGTCTTCCTGTAGGGGAGATCGTCGGGAATTCTCTTTAAAATCAACTCGTAAAGACCATGTATACCAGCGTATCATACGCCATCGATAATTATGTTGTCCGCCTCATCCACGTCGAAAAGTTTATTGACAAATATCAGTCCATCCTTGTGTAAGTAAACGCCATACACTTCATCTATACCGCTCTTTTTTCCTCACGCTTTCCGCAGGATAGCCTTGTACTTTTGACCCAGCGGGCCCAAGCCGGTTCGGAACACGTTCTCGACCTTCCGACGTTTGCAACCAATTTTGAACCTTCGTCGCTAGTAAATTGTCCGTCGTTTCGAAAACGTTCTCGAATAACTCTATCGGTTGTACGCGATCTTTGTGGTGTAGAGATTATCGGCTGTACACGATCCTGCGATCGATCACCGAATTTACGCAGAGTCGCGGAGGGTTCGAACGTTACACTATCTTTCTCATCCTTCTCTTCCTCCTCTTCCTGCTTCTCCTCCTCCTCCTTCTTCCTCTCGCACTTAGTGACAGACGCTGCGTCATTGTAGCGCAACTCTCTCTTTATCACGCGCACGCTAGAACTCTGAACGATCTGTCGCAGCGGTTTGATAATAGGTTTAAAATGCCTGTTCAACGCCATGCCTCCTCGATTCTACCAGTCTTCAGAGCGCGATGTTTCTTGCGGATAGACTCGCTTGTCTTCTCGACCTCGCGATTTTTTCTTGCTCGCACATATCAGCCATGTTCATCTCTAGCGAAGTATCGACAACTACTGACCACGTTATGATATCGCGAACTCGTTAAATCCTTTTCTATATCTTCCGTGTTTAAGCGCACTGTCCTTGTCCATTACTAGAAATCCATATTTTTGTCGCCAACAGTCACGACATAACGCGTAAAATTCACCGTACGACATATCGGTATTCATGTGAAAAATATAAGAAAGCCCATCAGAGCCTATATCAATTGTTCGGATGCACAGAAAATTCTTTATTTTCGTGTGAATGTAACAAAATGAATCAAATATACGTTTCGACCCTTCAATTCGGATCCTTATCAATATAAAATATAAATCGAAATTATATAAGTAACTCAAATTCCAAGTTGATGATTGCCGACAATTTAGTTCGTTCTTCTTTGTCCAAATGCTAAATGAGCTATGTAATGAATAATCCAATGATTATCAAAAATATTAACTTATACAATAATAATATAAAAACTTACATAAAGTAAAACCGGAGTCATATACGTTGCATCACTAAGTAGAATCACATCACTCATCACATTAAAATTGCCCAACATTAGAGAATTTAGGAATAGAATTTTTCCTTTAATCAAGGAGATAAAGCAAGTATGTGCTAGTAAGACTGACATAGAGAAGAGAATTTTTTTCTTTAATCAAAACTACGAAATCATTTATTAAAAACAATCTACATATTCTTTTTACAAGGGCAGATAAGGGTAATGTGGTAGTGGTGCTTAACAAGACGGAATACATACAAAAAATGGAAGCTTTACTGTCTGACACTGAAACTTATAAGTTATTGACATACAATTCAGTTAATAAAATGTTAACACAACTTGAGATGTTATTAAAGGGATGGAAGTAGCGCGATTTTGTTGAAAATTCTGTTTATAATAAATTGAACGCTTCTAACCCTGTTGCGCCTCTTGCATATGATCTTCAGAAAATACACAAAGTAGATTATCCACTTCATAATTTCTTCAGTGGGGAATCCTCTCTATAATCTAGCCTCTTTTTTAAATGACATATTACACAACAGTATACCAGTAGCAAACAGTTTTATCAAGAACAGTTTTTATTTGACTAAACACATTTCTAATTTGACAATCTCTGACAACGAAGTTCTTTTATCCCTTGACATAGTTTCGTTATTCATAAATGTAACTATTGACTTGATTTTTGAAGGCATAGATAAGAGAAGGCATCTCATTGAAAGAAAAACGAACATTCTTAAACGGGAATTTTTTGGAATTAGTTCTTAATTCAACAATTTTTAGCTTTAATAAAAAATTTTATAAACTTTTGGTGTTCATGGAACGATGTTCACCATTATCATCCATTATGTTGAATATTATTATGCAAGATCTAGAAATGAAAGCATTACAGAGACTTCCAATTTCACCATTCTTTTATGTGAGGTATGTTGATGACGTTGCATTAGTATATGATGCGTATACATCAATATACTGGTGAACACGTTTATTTCATTCCATTCCAGATTAAAATTTACAACTGAAATAGGTGGAGACAAGTTAGATTTTCTTGATGTCAGCTTAATTAAAAAATGAAATTCTTTTATTCAGAATTGATATCACAAACCTACTTTTTCTGGTTATTATCTAAATTATTTTTCTAAGACAAAAAGTTTATTCCTTTATGCCAAAGTTAAGTCCTTTATGCCAAAAAGTGGGAACAATCGTTGGTTTAATTATTGTAATAGAGTTCTTTCTTTGTCCCACCCTATATACTCGTATCATCAAGAGAATTTTGAGTTAATAATTAAAATTCTTTTAAACAATGGATATCAATTGAAACTCATATTTTCTGAAATCAAAAATAGGTTGTTAAAAAAATTTAAACAATGGAATAACCAGAGTAACACATCTACAGATAAGACAACGGATAATAATGAAGATAAAATTAATTACAAATTTTTTACAATCTCCTTTATACCACTTTTATCAGAAAAGATCAAAAATTGAAAAAAAAAGATTCCTTAATACACATGGCATATAAAGGGATTAATAATCTTAAAGAATTCATCAGGACTTCATAAAGACGTCCCAAGCTATCTCACACAGACATCGTACATGAAATTAATTGTCGAAACTGTAAAGTATCATTTAGGCTAAATAGGTAGATGTTTGAAGACACGCATAAATGAATATAGAAATCACATAAACACTACACAGCATTCCGTAATAACAGAACACAGAATTAGTCATCAATATGATTTTGATTAGGAAAATAGATATTAGACGAGGAAAAAGTACTTAATAAAAGACTGATTTCGGAAGCGATCCATATAAAGCAACAGAAACAGAGTTTGAATTTAGAATGATACGTATTCTTTAGATATATCCACTATACATGAATTTGTTTACGGAATTGTGATGTTGATTTTATCCTCTTTTGTTCTTATTTTTATTTTTATTTCAATAACTATATGACTTTATTATTTTGATTCTTATTGTATCTCTGACTGTCGACACCGTAAGACTTATACGTCGAGTCGCGAGGAAACGCTTACATGTAAGTTGACATATAATTAAAATTCAGACAAATGATTTTAATAATTCTCTAATTTTTCGTTTTCGCGTCTCTTTTGAATGACTACACAGCAAATCTGACAATCTGATGAGCGATGTGATTTTACTTAGTGAAGCAATATATATGACTTCGGTTTTCTTTATGTAAGTTTTTATATTATTATAAGTATAAGTTAATATTTTTGATAATTACAGGGCTATTCATTACATAGCTAATTTTGCATTTGGATGGAAAAGAACGAACTAAATTGTCGGGAATCATCAAGTTGAAATTTGCGTTATTTATGTAATTTCGATTTATATTTTATTGATAAGGATCCGAATTGAAGGGTCGAAACGCATATTTTATTCATTTTGTTACATTCACACGAAAATAAAGAATTTTTTGTACGCCCGAACAGCTGATGTAGGCTATAATGGGCTTTTTTACATTTTTCACTGATAGATTCTTTCGAGCCTCATTTCATATATTTGATATTCACGTGATCGTTGTAAACATATTTCAAGTTGGTATTCTGTTTGAACAGGATTAGCAGGTTTGCGTTGTTGCGTATCAAATGTTTACATATCCTCCATACGTCTAACAGAGATAGAAGCAATCGATGTTCGCGTGGCGACACATCGAGAAGTATTCTCTCACCGCATCTTGTCTCATGCCACGTCATCAAAGATAAAAATAGAATTTGGACACGCCTCGCTTGGTGGAACGACATCGCTGTTGTTGGAGAACGTAAAGTAGCCGATTTCATCGATAGACACATATAAATTTTCGAGATATTGATACTATGGTTATTGCAACGATTTCGTATAACGAAATAGACGTACACGTTTTCGAAACGCCGTTCGGAGCAAACTTATGAGAATATTAGTTTTATCACAATTTGCCGCAAATAATCGCACGTATAGTACTCGACAGCATTTCGCTTGCGCTTCTCCCATCATTCGCGATTTTACATTGCAGTTCGTGACGCATATAGTCAGCGATTGTCGTACGAACATTTCATGCTCACATTACGGGTTCTGCGCTCTCAATCGCCTATTTAAAGGCGTGCGAATCCGCGAGTCGTGCAGTAACAAAATATATCTCGCGCTTATAAATATATAAATCTATCTGTGTCATCCTTTCGACGTTCAGGATTTGAGCGCTGAGCAGTTGTAGTATATATCGAAGGTACTCTTATGTGTACGGTAACTGTATGGACTGTGAGATAAGCTTCTGAAACATGTGAAAGCGGATCCGGAGGTTCGAACCTATCGTCGCTGCGACGAGCACTACAATCAGTCGTGGCAGCAGACACACATGGACGATCCGGCACTGAAGATAAAGGACTGTAGTGAATGTCGGAATCGCGCAGCGGTCTGCTGAATCGATAAAGGCGCTTCCTTTCAAGTTACATATCTCGGGCTACCAGATTTGCGGTCCAGGCACTCGGTTTACGAAGCGATTAGCCAGAGGTGACACAGGCATAAATCCGCCGGACGCGATTAGCCAGAAGTGACACAGGCATAAATCCGCCGGACTCGGCGTGCACGATATTGTGTATTCTCGGAGCAACGACCTCACCGATAGACACGCGGCGGACAAGGCGCTCGCCGATAAAGCGCTAGGTCGCGTCACCCCGACAGATTCGGCTCTAAACGAGAGAGCCGCCGCTGCTACCGTCTGGGCAGCGATAAAAGCCAAGACCAAGATCGGCATGGGCATGAAACCGAAGAAGAAGACGACAAAGAAAAAAATAACGAAAAAGCGGATACTATCAATAGTGAAACAAGGCGGTGCGTTTTTGCTAATGTTGAGCGTGCTAGGATCCTTGATTGGCGGAGCGGCCAACGTGGCGAAAGCGGTAAACGATAGCAAGCTTGACGTCAGCTCAAGGAGCAACGTCACGATCGCGCAATGATACAGGACCGCGGACTGTATCTCGCTCCACACAAATGCGGACGCAGACTATATCTCAGCCCTTATAAACGCGGACACGGTGTAGTAGCAAAGAAATAAAAACCCCAAAAAGACGATAAAAATGCTCTCAGGTGCAACTATCAATTGGACATGCGAGACGTACGCGCGTGCCGCACTTTAGAGGTATTTTCATGCATAACGTTACTGACGAGCGGCGCGCGTCAAAATGAAAGCGGTATTGTGATAGCTGGACGATGCGATGAGATCCGGTACTCACTGGGTAGCGTACGCGAAGAGGAACAGCCGCGTCGTGTACTTTGACAATTTTGGTATTTTTCGCCCAAGAAACTGATGCGATATTTCAGGAACGTTGTTGCGACGATAGAATACAATCGCACGTCTTATCAGACGTATAATCAGAATTCTGGGGACAGATGTGCTTGCGGTTTCTAGGAACAGTCGATGCGCGCGATATAAAACCTGACGAGGTGCCGCGAAATCTCGGTATTCATCAAACACTTTTTCCGCAATGTCGATACTTACGCTGAGCGAGAAGAACAGTGTCCTCACGGCAAACTACTTTCCTGCCATTGTGTGATGACGACTACGAGCTCGATCTGATGATCTTTGAGATTTATCACATGAACGTGAACGAATCGAACAATAAATTTTATTTCGGTAAACACGACGCGGAAATTACAATTCTCAAGGGTTCGTACGAAGTGCGAGACATAAACGACTTTTTGAAACGTGCGATTTTACGGAAACGTCCTCGCCGCGATGCGCTTGAAACCGTAGTACATGGTAACAATAGCAACAATGACACTGACAATGGCGAGGGTGGAGAATACCCGATAGCGAGATTACATGCGCCTACAGAATTAACTTTGTCAATTCCAAGCGTCGGATTGCTGCTGGGGTTCTTGTCAAAGCGTATACTGCGACTGCGAGGATGGCACAAATCGGACGTGTCGATCAACATAATGAACGTAATGTGTAACATGATCGCGAGCGCGTACAGCAACGGCAAAAGTGCACGTACAATACTCGAATTTTCGCCGAGCGTGCCGCCACGATATAAGATATCGGAAAGGCCCGCGCAAATTATTTACTTTCAGATCACTGGACGGAGCATTATGGATTTAACGATATGTTTTATCGATTAAAACGGACGATTGCTCGATTTTTGAAGAAATGAGATCACCGTCAGATTACACGTGCGACGACAGTGATAGCGCGAGCGTGAAATGCTCGTGTTAAACGGAGCGGAGCGCACGCAGAGAGATAACGCATTCTTTACAAGGCCAGTAACGTCGCTTAACATTCACTCATCCAGCTGAATCAGGAAGAAGAAGCTCAGCCCGTTGAACGTTAAATTTTAAAAATCTTTACGGGTTACGGTACGCAACTTTCGAAATGACTGATACCTTAAACATCAAGAACGATCCGATCTTCGACAATCGCATCGAAAAGTTTGAGACTCACGTACAATCCGTTTGCCAACACAACGTTTGGGTACAGCGACGAAATAAGAATACCCATACAGCGACAGGATTTATACACGTTGCCGTGCGAAAGCTTTTTATATGTTGAGGGAAAACTGACGAGGAACAGAGAGGTCCAAGGTGCTACCATGGTATTGGCAAATAATTGCGTCGCGTTCATGTTTGATGAAATTCGATATGAACTCAATGGTGCGGAGATTAATCGCAACAGAAATGTCGGTGTTACCAGTACCATCAAGAACTACATGTCACTGACGTATGATAAATCTTTGATTGCACTGAACGCTGGATGAAACACTAGATCCAACACAGAGGAAGGGCACTTTAACTTTTGCTTACCGCTCAACATACTGTTGGGCTTTTGCAAGGATTACAAACGCGTGGTCGCCAATGCTCGCTACGAGTTGATATTGATAAGATTGCGCAACGACAACAATTGTCTGATTGGAGATCCGGCGACAGACCCGACGCTTGAATTATTCAAAGTGCAGTGGCGAATACCTTACGTGTTACCTTACGTATGTTATTGAGCGAAATAAATAAGCTGTTGTCGACGCTACGAGCATTGGAAAGCGGTCGTTATCTGAACATGAGTTTTCGCTCGTGGGATTTGTACGAATATCCTCTGTTACAAAGTACGATCAAACATTCGTGGGCTACTCAGCTCGAGAAGCCGCGATACGTTATCTGTGCTCTGCAGACCGGTCGAGAGAACAATACACAATGCGACAAATATGTTCCCGGACACGAACCACATCTCAGCAACCAGTGGCGATATCTGTGCGTTCAAACATGCATTTTAAAGGTTGAACATTTTGCTATCATCTGTCAAAGTTTCATTCATTTTGGTTGACATATAACGAAGATATGACAGTTCATGTTAAACAAGATTTTGGTCGAGGTAGAAATTTTAATATGGAACAAAGAGCAGTGATTAAATTTAACGCAAAACTTGGTAAAAGTGCATCAGAAACATTCCGATCGATGCAACAAGTTTACGGCAGTCAATGTCTAGGTCGTACAGCTGTTTTTGAGTGGCATTTTTTGAAAGGCAGAGAGACCCTTGAAGATGACAAAAAATCAGGACGGCCAATTTTGGTTCGAACACCCGAAATGATCGAAAAAGTACGTGATTTTGTTGCAAACGATCGCAATGCATCACTAAAAATGATGGAGGAGGCTTTAATATCAGTAGAGAAACGATTCGAACCATATTACATAAAGATTTGGGTAAAACGAAGGTTTGTGCGAAGTTTGTTCCACACACATTAAGAAGCGATCAAAAATCAGCGAGAATCAATTATTCCAGAGACATCGTTGCAGCCGCAGAAAATAATTCAAACTTCCTAAAATCAATTGTTACAGGTGATGAAACATGGTGCTTTCAATATGATCCAGAAACTAAGCGTCAAAGTGCGGAATGGAAGTCAAAAAATTCACCACAAGCAAAAAAAGTACGAAAAGTTCCATCAAAAATCAAGACAATGCTCATCACATTCTTTGATAGCAAAGGTATTATCCACAAAGAGTTTGTTCCAACTGGCCAAACAATTACTGGTGCATATTATCTCGAAGTTTTAAAGCGATTGATGGGCAGAATTCATCGTATTCGCCCCGAATATCGTGATCCAGAAGATTGGTCTTTGTTGCATGATAATGCACTGAGTCACACTTCATTGATTGTCCGTCAATGTTTGGCTCGAAATCGTGTCTCTGTGTTAAAGTATCCACCGTATTCACCTGATTTGGCCCCCTACGACTTCTCATTATTCCCAAAATTGAAACTGAAAGGACGCTTTTTTGATGACATTCCGACCATCCAATCAGTTTCTACACAGGCACTAGAGGCAATTCCGCAAACCGAACTAGAACATGCATTTGAATCACTATTGAATCGCTGTAACAAGTGTATTGAAGCCAGAGGAGAATATTTTGAATAATAAAACCAAAAAATATGCATATTTGTTGTTTCAATTATGATTTTCAGGCCCTGTCCGGGAACATATTTGTCGCACTGTGTATAACTACAGCTTTTGACATTGTTCGATACCCTTATCGTTTATGGCGTCTAGTCACATCGCCCGATAAAGAATCGATCAATCCCCGAGATGTCGATTGTTAAGCGACGCATGCGTCGCGCGTAATCGATCCGGTATACTCAGACCATAATGGTGCTCTGAATTGTCTCGTCGACAGCACGTGTCTCGCCTCGCGCTGAATAGTTTTTATTGCGCTACCGCACCGTTGAGATCCTTTCCGCATCTACTGTGAACATGTTCGCTCGCATTTGAGGTCTGTTTAAATAAAGTTTGGAAAGCAGAGAAAATCTCATTTTTCTCGACCAAGTGCCCTCGAAGCAATTATATCGCGGGAACGCTTGGAACGGTGATCGCATGGCCGTGCCACCACAAATTCATCCTGCACGCAGCAAGATCATCAACAGACATAAATATTTTTGTTTTATAATGGAGGAATATGTGAAAATAAAAATTTTTTCTTACTGTACAAAAAATAATAAAGATTAAAAAATTTCTACAAAGATA
>JAANIC010005007.1:438888-458529 GCA_017607545.1 Acromyrmex charruanus | reverse complement strand
TCAAAAAGGGTCCCCGAAATTCATGATTAACATATATATATATATATATATATATATATATATATATATACATTTATGTGTATTCATACACATAAATGGGGAGATGTGTGGATAAGTGGATAGAATGACAAGCCGACTTAATTGTTTAGCTGCGTGGATTTATTTGATCCACAAAACCTCAGATGGATATTTACTCGACGATGAGGAGGCCCGCTGTCCGCGCAAAAACACCAGGAGGGTAGTCCAATGAACAAAGACTGGATGGTTTCAGAGAGCACATGGTGTAAATGAGCACTGCGACGATCCAATGCTCTGATTTTGCACAAATTGACGCGAATTAGGTGAATTTATTTGAATACTGGCGTGAACCGGGTTAGCTTGATTTCGTATTGATTTTCGCTCTGCGCTTCCGTGGGACCTCTATTTATACTCCGAAAATAGGGTATAATGCCCTTTATCTAGGATGCAATAGTCAGTTAGTTACAATGTCACGTGAGATTTACAATTTTTATAGCGTCCTATCGTTGTTAATCCAAAGTGGATCATTAGAGGGGGTTTGAGAAGAAAAGAAATGATTTTCGTCGTTTAAACGTTTTTCTTTAAAGAGACAAAATTGCTCCAGATGGACGAACTATGTTATCCTAGAGAAAATATGGCTAAGTAAACAGACGGTTACCGTGCACAACTAGTTTTGCGTGCAAGGCAACCATTGTCGCGAATCTTAGGTAACGCTACTGTGGGAAGTTATCTAATGCGTTTTATGATTTTTTAAGAGTGACGTGGTGGACCCTGTTTTCTTAAGATGAAACTGTTGGTCAGCCTGGGACAACATAGCTTAGATTTTTACTATTGCATGACTTAGGTGCATTTATAATGTCTTTCGCAATCTTGTCACATTTCGGGCCTGCATTAAGGTTGTTATTCCTTTCGGGTTGATTGGCGTTTACAAGTTTTCGCGGAGCTTGTCCGATCTCTCTTTTCAATTCTGTCAGACCGTTATCAAAGGACACCATTCGAGTCTCATAGACGCCAATCGCAGTCACGACGTGGAACCGACTCTTTCGATAGAAAAGAATCGTGGCGTCTATAGGACGTTATACTTCTTACAAGGGAAGGTTCACAACTATCCGGAACCGATTTGATCCTCCAGATATGAGATATATTATTAAACACGAAAATCTAAGAGACATTTTTTTATAACTCATGTGCTAAGTAATGTTTTTTTTAAGGGGTGAAATACTCCTTAAAAAAAACGGTATTTTTCTTTCAAGATGAATATCCGTCGGGAGTATAAAGAAAAATTTTAAACAAAAGTTGTACGGTTTCAAGAGTACTTTAAAGAGTATTTTATAAATAAAAAAATTTTGTTTATTTTTTGTTTTATCTCCACCACCCATAATTTTCTTAAATTTTCAAATTTTTTTTACTAAATCAAAGATTATTTTTTTACGAATTCAACCATGTGTAATAAAGTTATATTACAACATATCATTTTCGAGAATTCATTATTAACGCTTCCGTATATACGTAATCCATGCTCATATGTGTAAATAATTGTCAGAACAAAATATGTGTGGGATTAATAAGAGCGCAAGAATTCACAAAATATAACGAAGCTTTATTACTCATAATAGAAAGAACAGAAGATTATAAAAATATTTCTACGTCTGGATTTGAGAGTCAAAAACGTAATTAGTTCGTCGCGACAACACAATCGTTTGTTGTTCTGCACGCCACACTCGCTCGCACGACGCCGTGCTTCCTTTGATGTTTAGGATTTCTTAAGATTTATCCTATCTTTTTGGGTGATTTAAAGATAGTTCGGATATTGTGTTTTTTTAATATCCTGCCAATTCGATCTGTTGTTTCTTTAACATATAGAAGAATGGATAGGATCCTTTCGCTGGTTGTCAGAGATCGTTATCATATTTGCATGTTTATTGATTATTTTGATTATGTCTTTTTTGTCGTGTCCGTTTTTCTGTAAGGCTAGTTTTGGTTAAATTTTGTCTGTAGATGTTTTTTGTCAGAGATGGTGAAAATTCTATGTACAAGTGAGTTGATTGCAGACTGTTTTTGTGCTAGGTGGTGTTGCGACTCGATATGTAGTTATCTATCTATGTGTGTTGGTTTTCTGTACCCCTGATGACCTAAGATACCGTCAGCTTTTTTACAAATAAGAACATCTAGGAAGGGAAATTTTCCGTTTTCCTCTATGTCTATTGTGAAGTGAATATTTGGATGTTGATTGTTGAGGAAAATAAGGAATTTATGGAGTTCAGCTCTGCCGTGTCTCCATATCACGAATGTGTCTACATAACGGAATCAAACTTCTGATTTTTTGATGTTTTTTTGATGGCCTCTTTCTCAAAAATGTTCCATGAAGATGTTGGCGATTATAAAAGAAATAGGAGAGCCCATTGCCGCTCCTGAAGATTGTTCATAAAATTGGTTGTTATAGAAGAAGTGAGTGATTGTTAAGCAATGCTCTATTAGCGGAATGAGGTCAAAGGGAACTTCATGTGAAGCCTTTATTATTTTTAATGTGTCTTTTATTGGGACTTGTGTAAAAAGGGATTCTATGTCGATACTTACAAGCAGGACTGTGAGACGTAGTAGGATTTTTTTCTTTTATATGAAGTCTGTTGAGTTAGTTATGTGTGATTCAGATTTTCCAATGAGCGGTTGTCATGTTTGTGCTAGGAAATGGGGTTTTCAATGGGGTTAACAAATAAGTTATATGTCGGGAAGTGTATGCCGCTGACAATCGGTTCGAGAAGGATGTTTATGTACTTTTGATAGTCCGTATAGTCTTAATGAGAGAGGATTTGTAAATTTTAATATTGATTTGGTTTTACTGGGAATGTTGCTTTTTTCCACTAGGATCTTGGTATTCTATGCGATTGTACTAGTTGGATTTTTGTCAAGCTTTTTGTATGCTTTGCCGGAGAGAAGGTTCTTCATCTTTTTCTTATAGTCTGATGTGTTCATGACTACTGTCGTGTTGCCTTTGTCGACTGGAAGCACAATGATGTCTGTGTCCCTGTTTTGGTCTTGAAGCCAATCGCTCTTGTCTAGTGATGTTTGCAGGACGTTTGACTTTGGAAAGGATATTGGTTATCTACCCTTATATTATCTGCTTATTCTGATAGGAGTCGGCAAATGGTTGATTTTATTTGGCTGATACTCTCTTCCTTTGTAATCTTTCTAGGTGCCACTGCGAAATGGACCTTTGACGAGCGCAGATATAGTGTCTTCAGACAGGTCTTTGTTAGATAGCTTTTTAACCTTAAAGAGGGTTGTGGATTTTTGTGAAGGACAAAGTTTATATATTTCTGTTTCTGTCTTTCAGAGGATTGTGTGTGAGGATTGTTCGTATGTAATAGGGTTTGCCAAATATCATGTCTCAACATGGCGCATAGGAACAGGTGGAGTTTAAAGGTTTTATGGGAAATTTGAACTATTTGTAACTTAGTGTAGTGGATGTGTTCTTTGATGATTTTCAGATATTATTTTACTATTGGAAAGTAATATAAATTTACATGAAAAAAATAATATGGGAGTACAAATTAGTTTGATCCGTTTTTTGTGTTCAAAAATGCATTTATTTCAAAACAAAATGAATGAACAGATTAATTAAAGTATTGTCCATCGCTGGCTACTACTTTTTCCCATCTCTCAGGCAATTTTCGAATTCCATCTCGAAAAAATGACTCGTCTTTGGAGGCGATCCAATTTGGAGTCAATTTTCGATTTCTGAAAGAAGTCAACCGGTGACGTGCTGCATCCTTCGGAATAACCAGTACTCAGAAGGAGCAATATCCCGAGAATACGGCGGGTGCGATAAAACATCCCATTTGAGCGTTTCCAAATATTTTTTTACGACTTTTGCGACATGAGGCCGAGTGTTGTCATGAAGAAAAATAACTTTATCATGTCTTTGCTCGTATTCCGGCCGTTTTTCTCGCAATGCACGGCTCAAACGAATCAATTGTAGCCGGTACCGATCGCCCGTAATGGAATCGGCAGCTCGTAGTAAACAACACCCTTTTAGTCCCACCAGATACAGAGCATGATCTTCGAACTATGAATGTTCGACTTTGGTGTTGATGTTGAGGTCAATGGCAACGATTGACCGGGCTTAGCGTAGTATTTTTTCTTCTTGGGGTTGTCGTAGAATATTCACTTCTCATCTCCAGTCACAATCCGATGCAAAAAACCTTTTCTTTGTTGTCTTTGAATCAGCTGTTCGCAAGTGAAATCGCTTTTCAACGTCTCTCGGTTTCAGTTCATAAGGCACCCAATTTTCTTGTTTTTGAATTATTCCCATGGCTCTCAATCGTGCAGAAACGGCTTGTTGAGTTACTCCCAATGATTCTGCAAGCTCCTCTTGCGTTTGACTCTGATCTTCTTCAAGTAATGTCTCTAATTTTTTGTCTTCGAATTTTTTTGGCTGTCCAGAGCGAGGCTTGTCTTAAACGCTGAAATCTCCATCCTTGAAATGTCGAAACTATATATTTATTCCATGATTTATCAGTTGGAGCAGTGTCACCATAAACTTCGACAAGCATTCGATGGGCTTCAGTTGCACTTTTCTTCCAATTAAAGCAGAAAATTAGAACCTCCCGCAAATGTTGCTTGGTTAACACAAAATTCGACATTTCAAACACAGTAAAAATCAAGGTTTTTGTATGAAACTCAAAGCGATATAAACTGAATATTATTAGCAGATGTCTAACCTCTCTGAAAACGCCAAAATCAGCTGTCACTATGAACCATTCACAACAGCCGGAGCCATCTTTTGGAAAACGGACCGAACTAATTTGTACTCCCAATAATAAAATTACAATCTCTGATACATAATCGATTGTCATCTCCGCGATATCACAATTTATTTATATATTCGTGGTTTAAAAATAGTTACACAAACGAAAGACACGAAGAATTTGAAAATTCAGTAGAATTTAGTTTCGATAAAAGTTCAACAACGTGTGATATCGAAGATTACAATAATATAGCTGCAGTAAGATGATCTTGGTCATTACGTTTAAAACATTTTTTTATCGAGTATCATTATTGTAATGAATGAGTAAACGATACAAAATATAAATTTATTGTATATAAACATTTGGAAATTATTTCATTATTAAGTATGTTTAGAAATTAAATGACAAATAAGATGTTCAATAATTCCTATCATTTATTACAAGAAACTTATCTTTTCTTCGAAAAATAATGTCACGACTCTGATACGTGATTTAAAAGGTTATTTCTTATATCTGATTACACATGATGATTCAGACGCGAGATTTTCTAACAATTTAAATATACTTTATATACTTTGTATATTAAATATAGTTAATTAAATATATACTTTCTAACAATTTGATGTTTTTTTAAATGCAACAATTTTTAAAAAATTTATTTTTTAAAGATTTAATCTTATATAATAATTTTATTATAAAAGAATGGATTTGGAATAAAATTATTTTCAATTTTAATTCATAGAAGAAATTAATAGGTCAATTCTAAGCAGAATCGTAAGACTTATATAATAGCTATACTATAATAGCTTACTATAATAGCGATTGGCGTCCGTGTGGAGATTAAACTCAATGAGGTAACTTTGCCAGATCGTTACTCAATTCCGTTCTTGCAAGACAGCACACATTTCCTCCATGGCAAAACCGTGTTCTCTAAGGTAGATCTAATGCGTGCATACCAACAGATTCCAGAATCGGATATTCCGAAAACCGCAATCATTACATCGTTCGGACTTTTCGAATTTCCTTATATGACATTCGGACTTCGTAACGCAGTACAAACTTTTCAAAGATTTATGGACCAGGTAACTGTAGAATTTGACTTCTGTTTTACTTATATTGATGACATTTTAATCGCAGGACGAAACGCATAAATAGCATTTAAAAATAATGTTCAACAGACTTTAACAGCATGACATAGCAATCAATCCGAATAAATATGTGTTCGGACAGAAAAGTGTCAGCTTCCTGGGACATACAATCAGCGCTGATGACATCAAACCTTTACCCGAAAAAGTCCAAGCTATCGTTGAATTTCAGGAACTAACTACAGTCAAAGGACTTCGACGTTTCTTAGGAATACTCAATTTCTATAATCGGTTTCTCAAAGATCTCGCAAGCATGCAAGGATCATTGCTTAAGGCAATCTCGGGACGTAAACGCAACAACAATGCGAAAATAGAATGGACTTCTGAGCTCAAACAATCCTTTCAACGAGTTAAGGAACATCTCGTTCAAGCCACCTCGCATTTCCAGACAGCAAGGCAACACTCTCGTTGCAAACAGACGCCTCAGACAAAGCAATCGGTGCGGTATTGCAACAGCGCAGCAATGGATTTTTATAACCATTTAGTTTCTTTTCAAGGAAGCTCATGCCTACGCAAACAAAGTATAGTGCATATAATAGAGAATTATTAGCTATCTATGCGGCTATCAAACATTTTCGATATATGCTAGAGGGATGAAACTTTCACGTTATCACGGATCATAAATCCCTCGTGTATGCATTCAAGAGGAAATCAGATCAAATGTCGCCAAGACAAACCCGTCAACTACTCTTCATTTTGGAGTTCACAACCGATCGTCACGTTTCAGGCGCTGAAAACATTGTAGCAGATGCATTATCTCGCGTCGACACTATCGTGATGCCAACTAGTCTCGATATGCAAGAGATTGCAGAAACTCAAGCCTCGGACGATGAATTGTAACNATATGCAAGAGATTGCAGAAGCTCAAGCCTCGGATGACGAATTGCAACAATTAGCAATCTACATCAATGTCTTTGAAGCTCAAAAAGTTTACTTTATCGGAAACAGCATCTAACATTTACTGTGACACTTCAGAAGAAGAAATCAGACCTTACATTCCTGCATCATTACGAAGACGAGTTTTTGGCATCAAATGTCTCATCCAAGCGACAGAACAACTCACCGGCAAATTGGGCAAAAATTTGTGTGCCCTCCATGGATAAAGACATTATAGAGTGGGCCCGCACTTGTCTAGCATGCTAGCAATCTAAAATTCATCGGCATAACCATACTTCGTCTACCAAAATACCAGTACCAGATACTCGTTTCGAGCATGTACATATCGATATCGTCGTTCCTCTGCCTCCAACCAAAGGTTTCAGGTATTTATTAACAATAATTGCCCGATTTACTCGTTGGCCGGAAGCTATTCTATTACAGGATTGTACAGCAAATATGGTGGCGAAGATTTTTCACTCACTGGGTAGCCAGATTTGGAGCTCTACGCCTGATCACAACTGATCAAGGCTCGCAATTCGAAGCGCAGCTGTTCGATGCATTAACCAAACTCGTCGGTTCTAAACGTTGTCGGACAACGGCATACCATCCAGAATCTAATGGCATCATCGAACGATGGCATCGCCATCGCCTCTTTAAAAACTGCATTAACGTGTCACGGTGAAACTCAATGGACTGATACACTGCCAGTAGTATTACTCGGACTGAGAACTTGTTTCAAAGAGGATCTAGGCACTTCTGTAGCGGAATTAGTTTACGGCATTACGCTCAATGTACCGGGTGAATTTTTCTCCTCTGAAGAAATGCCGAGCGATCCACGAATTTTCATCGAGGATTTCCGCGTAATTATGCAAAAGTTACGGCCTAGACCAACCTCTCATCACATTAGACCTAAGTTATTTTTCCATAAAGATTTGTATAACAACTCTCATGTCTTCCTCAAAGTAGAAGGCAATAGGTGTCCCCTGGATCAACCGTACACCGGACCGCATAAAGTATTGTATTAGAGCGCATTTCGGACAAAATCTTTGCTATAGAAGTCGACGGCAAATGTATCAACGCTACTGTCGATAGACTTAAACCCGCTTATTTAATAATTCAAGACTCAGAAACTATTCCGTCCACTGCGTCAACTAACATCCCCGTCTTCAACTAACATTTCAGTGCAATATGAACCAAAAACATATCCTGGTCCAGCAAACGAAAAACTCTTAGATTTAAGAATTAATTCGCGCAATATTACATTAAGATCAACAAGCATAAGTTTCTGTTTGTTTCATTTAATTTTATTTTCTGTTATTTTCGTTCTAGCGATAATTTAATCAGTATTTCTTTCCTTAACGTTTATACTGGAGGGGAGTACTGTGGCGTTGCAAGCGTTAGTTGTGGGGCTCGAATTAGTTCTTTTTTTCGGCTTTTCTCTCTTTCCCTCTCTCTGGTGTCATGGCATTCTGCATGCGGACCTTTTGTAAGCTCAGCGATAGATTATAAGTTAATGCTCGATAAGATTAATAATCTCCCTATGTTCACTGCGAGATTGACATCAGTTACCGCTCAGACTGTGATTAGGTAATTGCTAGCGTCGTCAGATAAATGCTCATATTGTAGATTTTCTTAGTTTCTCGTATTTTAATCTAGCAATGCGATACCGATATTCGAGCCGTCATACGCACGCAATCACATCTCTACTTTTATAATCTGTACTTTCTAAACAATCATTTAAGTTTGTATTAAACTGCCTTATGGCATATGAGTCAGAACCAATGAGTAACATTTATTTGCAAACTTAACGATTTCCCGTCAATTGTCTTTCGCCGTTAATTAGTCATCGCCGGCACTCAGACACGCTCGGCGCCACATTGGGCACAGCAGTCACAACGTAGCCACACATGCGAGCGAGTGTTACGTTGTATAGGACGACAAACGATCGTGTCGCCGCGACGAACTAATCCGTTTTTGGATGCTCTCGAATCCAGACGTAGAAACATATAACCCTCTGTTCTTTCTGTTATAAGCAATAAAACTTCGTTATACTCTGTGAATTCTTGCGCTCTTATTATTCTCACAAGAATTTTGAGGGTTCATCACGGAATAAAGCCCAAAGTTCGCTGCAATTATAACGACGACGAAGGAAGTTACGTTCACGAAATCACGCATGTGTTCGGTCGTAGTAAGATAATCATGAAAATGGTAGAAATGCAAGCAGTTCTGCAGAAATAAACGCGGAAGTAGCGGGTAAGATTGCTACGCAACTGAAAGAAGAATTAAAGAAGAGAAAGACGACGAGCTTAAAGAGCGAGCTCGTTTCTAGACTAATGGCGGCCCTACAACTCGAACGCGAGCATGATGAACAGAGAACAACGACGACGACGACGGCGAAGGCAAAAGGGATCGCAGAAGTGCTTACGAAAAAGGAAGTATTGTAGTAATGACGACGATGACTACGGTAGTGCCGTACTAGACAATGTCGAAAGAAGGTAAACAAGCATAGACGAAAGAAGCATAGCAATGCCTTGCTATTCCCTCGACGAGACGTCGAGGAATCTTTAGAGACGTTCTGCGGAGACTATAAGATTAATGTCGATAGATGGATCGCTGATTGTGAAATGGCCGAGCTTTGTGATTGGTCCGACATACAGAAAGTAGCATACGCGAGATCCCCGCATTGCGGAGATCCGCGAAACTATTCGTTAATTATGAAAAGTGTGTAGGAAACAATAGCCAAGCCAAAGAAGATGGATGAAAAGAAGAAGGCGCACAATGAAGAACGTAACTCGAAGGATAACAAGAGTTAGTTTCTTTCCAGTTTTTAGGAATTTTATTTAGAGGGGGTTATTAAAATGATTGTGTTGAAAGTCCGACAATTATCGACGCGCAATCACATTTGGAACAAAAAATTGATTAAATATATTCGTAACATCTACTTTGACCGTTCGGCGTTCTTTACTTTATTCGATTTATAGCAAGAGGTGTTTCAACTGACAGCAAGGATTACTTAGGTAAGGAGTGCCCGATGAAGAGTCAAGGTACCAAGTGCTTTAAGTGCAATCAGTTCGGACATGTTGCAAAATTATGTAAAGCGGAAACGGATACTCTTAAAGAAACGGCGTGTGTGAATTCGAACAATCTATATCAAAAACAATCAAAGCGTGTAGAAATAACAAATCAACAATTCATCACTGCAATTATTGATACGGGTAGCAACTTCAGTTTAATGAATTAAGACAGTTATGCTAAGATAGGTTCTCCGACATTAAGCAGTAAAATACATTATGATGGTGTAGTAATACGCGTTTAATAACAGCTTAATAACACACGGACCTTTTAAGGCGGACATTACTATTGACGTCGAAATCTATACGATTACCTTCCATGTGTTAGATAATCAGATAATGAAGCATGAGATCTTGATCGATGTTGATTTTTTAAATCAAGTAGAACTACACGCGTTAAAAGGTGAAGTCAGTATTCGCATTCCTGAAGAACCAATCGTTACAGATACAAGTTTGCCTAAAGTTTTGAAAATAGATACGATTGAAAGTGTAGATCTGTTCGATTTCTCTTCTATTTCAGACAAAGGTATAAACAAGTCGAATTAGTTGCTAGGAATTACGAACCGAAGAAAACGTATAAAATCGGTGTTAATTCTAACGGACGACATTCCTGTATATCAGAAACCATGACGGTTGTCTCAAAAAGGGAAGAGGTAGATATTAAATTTAAAAAATGGCTAGACGACGGTATAATATGACCTTCTACTTCTGACTATGTCAGTCCTATTAGCTAAGTCGTATTAGCTAAGAAAAAGAATGGCGAAACGAGGATATGCATTGATTTCTGTAAACTAAATAAAAAGGTAATTAAAGATAGGTGTCCGCTATTCTTCAGAAGAATAATCAATCAAAGATCTAATCAATCATCGCTAATCAAAGATCGGTTAGATCGGTTACAGAATTCGAAAATCTTCAGTACGCTTGATTTACGAAACGAGTTTTTCCATGTCGAAATAACAGAAGATAGCTGTAAATACCTCTTTCGTAATACCGAAAATACAGTCAGTACGAGTTCATTAGAATGCCCTTCGGGTATAAATCCCTCGCGATGTTTTAAAAGTTTATCAACGCCGTATTTAAAGATCTAATCTTCGAAGGCGTCGTTTTAACTTATATGGACGACTTAATTATTCCGTCGCAAAATATGAAGACACTATTAGCAATCTAAAACTTGTACTCGAAGTTGCATGTCGAATTACAAATCACCTGGCGCAAATGTCAATTTCTTCAAACGTAAATTAAATATCTCGGGCATATCGTTGAGAATGGAACAGTGCGACCGTCAGAGCATAAGACGAATGCTGTCACAAAGTTCCCAGTGTCGAAAAGCATTAAAGATGTTCAAAGCTTTTTAGGACTTACAGGCTATTTCCATAAATTTGTTGCATCATATTTTATGATTTCACGACCTTTAACTAATCTGTTGAAGGCTGGCGCTAAATTTCGATTCGATGAAAGAAAAAACAGCTTTCAATAACTTAAAACATGTGCTTAGTAGTAAACCGATTCTAAAGCTTTACAAGCCTGGAGCTGAAACCGAATTACACACTGATGCCTCTAAATTCGGTTACGGTGCATTCTATTGCAAAAAGATAATTCAGGTGGTGCTTTTCATCTGGTATATTACGCCAGCGGTCGAACGACACCAGACGAAGAAAGATATACAAACTACGAGTTAGAAGTACTCGCAATAGTCAAATCACTAAAAAAGTTTCGAATATATTTATTAGGTATATCTTTAATTGTTACTAACTGTCAGGCATTCACGATGAATAAAAAAGATTTATGTGTACGCGTCGCTCGATGGGCTCTCGCTTGTTTGAGGCTCTTTAATTACGAAATCCAGTATAGCTATCCCGATAAAAGCTATATGTAGGTGCCTTAAGTCGAAACACTTTTAATTAATGAAAATGATGATAGTCTGATCGCGAGAAAAAGCACAGAGTACCGACCAAGATGTACAGAAATTAATTAAGTTAGTCGAGTTAGATAAAGCCGATAGTTATATTGTGAGAGATGGTTTATTGTATCGAGATATCGATGATAATTTAATATTTGTTGTATCGAAGACTATGCAAGTAGGCAAGTAGGCAAGTGCATGAACAAGGCCATTTCGACATCAACAAAACTGAAATCTTAGTACGTAAAGACTACTGGTTCAAGAATATACGCTCTAAAGTTGAGAAAATAATTACGAACTGTATTGATATACTCACCGAGCGAAAACATGGTAAGCAGGAAGGGTTTTTAAACGTGATTGATAAAGATGACGTTCCATTAGATACGTATCACGTTGACCACTAGGGCCACTGCCAAGTAGAAAAAGAATATTATTATATTTTCCTTGTTATCAATGCATTTTCTAAGTTCGTTTAGTTGTATCCTACTAAATCGTCCGATAGATCCAATGTAATCAATCGTCTGCGTAAACAATCCGTTGTCTTCGGAAATCCACGGCGAATAGTTTCCGATCGCGGCACAGCATTCACGTCAAATGCGTTTGAAGAATACTGTCGAGATGAAAAAATACAGTTACTTATAGCCACAGGTTTACCTCGAGGTAATGGCCAGATAGAGAGAATAATTGTATACTTATACCTTTTTTAACTAAACTGTGCTCTCCGAAAAATGAAGAATGATGTAAGTTCGTGAATCTAGTTCAAAAATATCTAAATGCTACTCCTAGTCGAAGCATTGGCAAGACTCCTTTCCAATTGATGTTTGGTACAAACGTGCGTCTCAAAGATAACGTGCAAGTGAGAGAACTAATAGATGCAGAATGGACTCGTATCTTCGATGAAGAACGTGATCTACAGGCGGATGCCAAGGAGAAGATTGCTAAGATGCAAGACGAAAATCGAAGGATTTTTAATAAGAAACGAAAAGAGCCTACAAGATACGCCGATGGTGATCTGGTAGCCATTAAACAGACTCAATGTGGACTCAAGGTCTTAAATTTCGCTCCAAGTTTTTAGGACCAAATCGAGTAGTTCAAACAATGCATAACGATATGGTACGTTGTTGAGAAAATAGACGATCAAGAAGGGCTCCAGAGAACATCCACGGCGGCAGACTGACTACATGAAACCCTGGCTACCCCAATCGATTATGGACTCCGATGAAGAGTAGAGTCAACATCTGAGGACAGACATTAAAGCAGGCCGAGGATGTAGGATAAATTTCCTGTCATTTGCATTTTGGCGGCAATCCGCGAAGTGCTCGCGAAACCGCGATCGCGACTTTTAGATCGACCAGATAGATAGCGGAAGCACAGCGTCGTGCGAGCACGCCGTCGTGTTCGCCGCGACGAACTAATCCGTTTTTGGCTCTCAAATCCAGACGTAGAAATATAGTCCTCTGTTTTTTCTGTTATGAGCAATAAAGTTTCGTTATACTTTGTGAATTCTTGCGCTGTTATTAATCCCACATATATTTTACTGTTCTGACGATAATTACTTACGCATATGAGCATTATTACGTATATACAGTATAATAATTAATAATTAATTATCAATCATTAATAATTAATTCTCAAAAATGATATATTGTAATGTAATTTTATTACACATGGTTGAATTTGTAAAAAATAATCTTTAATTTGGTAAAAAAAAATTTGAAAATTTAAGAAAATTACGGGTGATGGGGGTATTTTGTTAAACAAAAAAATAAAAAAAGTTTTTTTTCTTTACAACTTTAAAATACTCTTGAAACAACTTTTGTTTAAAAAAAGTTTTTTCTATCTTTTATACTTCCGACGATATTTGGCTCGAAAGAAAAATACCATTTTTTTTTAAAGGAATGTTTCACCCCTTAAACACGAGTTAGCATGTATAAAAAAATACGTCTCTTAGATTTTCGTGTTTTTTAACATATTTCATGGAGAATGAAATCGGTTCCGGACAATTGTTAAATATTTTATGCGCTAACTCATGTTTAAGGAGTGAAATACCCCTTTGAAAAAAAACAGTATTTTTCTTTCGAGTCAAATATCATCGGAAGTATAAAAGATAGAAAAAATTTTTTTTTAACAAAAGTTGTACGGTTTCAAGAGTACTTTAAAGTTGTAAAGAAAAAAAATTTTTAAAATTTTTTTGTTTAACAAAATACCCCCATCACCCGTAATTTTCTTAAATTTTCAAATTTTTTTTTACCAAATTAAAGATTATTTTTTTACAAATTTAAATCAGCCATGTGTAATAAAGTTCCACTACGACATATCATTTTCGAAAATTAATTATTAACGCTTTCGTATATACGCTATCCATGCTCATATACGCAAGTAATTGTCGTTGGAATATTAAAATATATGAAAAGATGTCTTAAGTAAAATTTATAGTTTTTTAAACGTGTGTTTATTTAGATTTTGTAAATATATTTTTTTAAGATATATATATATAATATTTTTTTCCCGGAATTATATAAAGAGTTTTTTTTCTTTAATTATAATATAAATATAACGTTTTGACAAAATTATAAACTAAATATAATGTTGTAATTTTTCTAATATTGTTTATCTAAAATATTTATGTAACATTTAAAAAAATGAATAGTAATAAATATTTATCATAAATATTTTGTGTTGTCTGGGCAATGATGTATATATTGATAGTATAAAATGCTAACAATAATCGTTATTTTAAAGGATATTTATTGTACGTATTCCTTATTTACTGCTGTCAGATGAATATCAAGTTATTCACCTATTTTTAATTGAAAAGAAAAGTTACATTCTGAGATTTTTTTTTTTCAATAAGGTAGGTATATATAAAGATTATGCGTTTCGCGGGTTTCCTCCCGAAAGAAGCAGTCTGATACTCTAATCAGGCTGCTCTCGCCCTGATGAAGTAAACTGCAAGGTTCACGAAACGTTGGCATTCCAAGAACGGATCTGGACACGGAGGTAATCCGCAAAACGCATAATCTTTATATAGAAAGCACCCGTGGAAGCCTCAAGAAAAGGTATGTATTGTGACGTGACGTTTTCCGTCCGTCACAAGGGCCGCATGGCCTGACCGAACGGTGCAGTCTGGCGTCCTGAATCCTCTCTCATTTTGGGTGGGGGACGGACGCACCTGCGCTTTTTTTTGTTCTTTCTGCGACATTGTTTGCGTGCCTTACGCGTTCCGCGTTGCCGTTGCCGTTTTTCTTTTCCGTGTTGTTCCCGTACCGAGGGTAATAGAGGCCGGCGACTCCTGCGATCCCGACGGAGTGACGCTACCTCACCGGAGAGAAGAGGAGGAAGAACGACCAGAAGTGGGAGCCGAGAGACTACCGATAAGGATGGACCAGCCGGGGGCGCACGACACCTGACCCCGGGTTGCACGCAGGTGATATCCTTCTTTCACTATTACGCCCTTTTGGATTATCGCAGAGCATCTTTTATCGCACCCTCTTCCAGGCGCAAAGCGGATCGAGAGTCAGTACGGCATGACGGGGAAGGCCACTCTACGCCCAAGGACGGCGAGAGCCCCGGATAGGCGCCTCGAGGCCACGAGGCGGCCCGGAAGAAACTCCAGAGACCACTCGAATTTCGCGCGCCAGGACATGCGACAAGGGCATGACGCGGCTTCCGCGATTAGCGGAGCCGCGGAGCCACACGCCAATCAGGCGCGATAAGGCCCCCTCGCGGGGATAACGAGTCCTGCGTGCGCCCGGAAGGATCAGCGCCCGGCACTTGAGCTGTGGCCCGTGTAGGGAGAGCACGCGAGAGGACGAGGGACGTCAGCAGCCTCAGCGTATCCCAAGGTCGACCAGAAGCGCATCTGCGAGGGAGATTCGGTGAGACGAGCGTCGCTACTAAAAAGTCGCCGGTTTCCGCGTCCGGAAGGCGTGAGTTTATCGGGATTCTGTCGGGTGTAAGACATTGAGTGCACGGGACATTGCCGTGCGGGTAGATTTCCGGAGATTTAGAGTACGCGTGTCGCCTCCCGGTACGGCCCTTGTCGTCGGGATAATTATAGTGCGTCCGCCAAGGTCACAGCCTCGTCACTCGTGTCGGTTTCTTTGTATCGCGGATCATATGTTACGTCGAATTTCCGTATCGTAATATTGTCGCGTATCGTGTCGTCTCGAGCGTCTGTAGAGTAAGATTTGCATGTCTGTTCGGCTCTCTGTGTCATAGTCATTAACGACAATTCATAATAGCCGTTGATAATTGGGCGTATTCTGTAGTATCGAGACCGTATAGCGTCGAGTTTGCACGTACTCGAGCCGTCTCAGCTGAGCGGTGCGAGGCCCCGCGAGCGCGCACGAGATCACGCCGTGTCCACGCTGCCGTCGTGGCCGAATTTCTTAGCATTTGTGAGGCGATGAAGTATGGTTCGCATAATTCGCGAGAGTGTTCCGGTGTGGCGTGAACTCGTGTCGCGGGAATTTAACAGGGTGGATACGCCTAGCGTAAAACCTCGGGGCTTACGTAGATCAGTTATCGCGCTCAAGTAGAACTTATCGTCTCGACTGTATCGCCAGATGTAATTGGGAGTCGAAGACTCATTTAATATATTTGTTACTTTTGTTATTGTTAATTCGTGTGTATTTTATTCTCGCCCCTATTCGCTCCTCCAGACGCTCTGCTATCCTCGACCACGAACCGCCCCTCTGCCATTTCCGAGACTGAGCTACCGGTTGAGAGCCCGTCGACATTCGCAGCTCATTAAAAAGGCATAAAGAAATCGCGTAATTTCTGGAAAGAGTGGCACGCTCACTCGTGCCTGGCGCCCAATTATTGTTTGTGATTATATGCCGCTCTTAAGAGCGGCCGCGTGAAGACGCATTTCTGTCACGTTTCGTTTAACGCCACCCGTTATCCGATCGCCTACGAAAACCTTAGCTGTGAATGTGCGACGAAGTTGCGCCACGCTCGTGAGTGCGGTTGCAGTATATTTATATTCTATATAAACACATTATTTATACTCGCCTCTCACAAAGAAATTAAGATACTTAAAAAAATTATCATCAAAATTATCATAATTTTGCGAAAAATTATCGTAAAATAACGTTTTTTTTTTTAATTAAGTCTTGGATTTTCAGTAACGCGTGCCTCCGCGTTGCCTCTGCGTTGCTTGATTACTGCTTGCAATCGATTTTTCATATTCTTATAATGCAGGCCCCTTTCTTCCTGCGGAATGTCATTCCAGATTTGTATTAGATAATGAATCATAAATTAAAAGATTTGGCAAGACAACTTCAATCTTAGAGAGCTTATCACTTTAGTAGGGGAAAGTATGTGAATTGTGCGCATCTAAGGGAAATTTATTGTCCTGAAATGATTTTCCAAGTTCAAAACGATATAAGTATGGAAATAGAAACTATAAACATTCTTCTATCATTACGTATCTTCATATCAAATATTTTCATTCAATAAAGTTGTATTTGATAAAAAGAAAGAAATGGAAAAGCGAAAAAGTTTCTCGAGCGTCAGGATAATTGTGCGTATGGATTGGATAATTGTGCGCAAAGCGTAAGCTAAAGGTTTCCTCGTAGGAAATGAATGAATTATGGAATGTTGACAAAGAAATTAGAAAATATATTTATTATATTACAATATAAATATATATTAAATATATTTTAAATACATCATAAAAACGAACGTGGTTATATATTTAAAATGTATAAAAAGAAGAGCATAAGAAACCCCCGCACAAGTTATAGTTTGTGATATTTAATTATCATTACATTAATTAAAACATTAAATGTTTCGGCCATCTTCAGTAAATTCACAATATTCTTAAAACGCAGAATTACATATAGTTGACATTAAATTCAACCGTCGTATGTTGTAATTATATAAACGTGTTCTTTCATGTGAAGATGCTTCATATAATAATGTTACAACGCCAATTGTCATATCACGAAAAGTGTAGAACGAGAATTTCCAGATTCTAATTTAACAAATTAACCTATCATTAATATCTTCTAGTCGAAATATATATGAGAATAGAATCGTTACTGTTTTACAGCAAAAAAATGATGAATTTCAAGTACATCCTTTACATAGATGGACATTTGTCGTGACATTGTGTGTTGTTATTTGTCATATTATATATTTTACTACTATTTATNGACCTCGTATATGAATCAAAAATTTAGAAAGTTCTAGAATTATTTATTAAATGAGAGAGAGATCTTTCTTAAGAAGAGGCAGATAAACATTAGACCTTCCGTGTCACTTTGCTTATTGATACCACTTGTTTGGCCTTTTATATATATCATTTCAGAAATTCTTCTTTTTATTAATGATTGTTCTGTGTCTAAAATTCTTATGTTATCCCAATCCAATTCATGCATCTCATTCAATTGGTGACGTGAAACCACTGATATCTCGGAAGTGGATTTTCTTATGCTCTTTTATCAGCCTTATGTTCTTTTATATGAGTTTTTAATTTTCTTTTTGTTTGGTCAACATAAGACGATTCACAATTTAAACAATTAATTTTGTAGACTACTCCACAATGGTTAAGCAAAGGATCCTTTCCAGTTTTTATAAATGTATTCATTTTATTCATAGGTTTATAAGCTATATTAAAACCATGAATATGTGAAAGTTTTTTGAATTTTTCAGATACTTTACTTAAGTATGGTATCGTGAAAAATTTTTTCTTTAAATTAGAATCACGTTTATTATTATTTTCTTCATGATTTTGATCTAAATTAGTTTTACTTTCCAAGGTTTTTATTCTATTTTTTATTGTTGAAAATATGAATGTAAGAAGATAACCATTACTTAAAAGAGTGTGAATTAAATCAGAGATGTTTTTTTCATGAAATTTAGGCTGGGATAAAAGCAAAATTCTATCAAATTGCCCAATGATTACTTCCCTTTTATGTACTAACGGATGATTCGAAAAATAGTTTAAATATCTCCCAGAATTAGGTTTTTTATAAATATCGAAGATAATACTTTCATCTTGTCTCATTAATTTTACGTCTAGAAAATTTATGCCGTTTTTATCGCCAAAGTCAACAGTAAATCTAAGCCTTTCATGATATGAGTTAAACAATTCCAGAACTCCTTCAACCTTTTCTTTATGCACAGCTAACACAATGTCATCTACATAACGAAAATAAAAAGACGAGATAATATCATTCGCAGTAATAATTTCTTGTTCTAAGTCTTGTAGAACTATGTTCGCTAATATAGGGGACAAAGGAGAGCCCATTGCCAAAAATCTGTCTAAATATTTTTTTATCAAATTTAAAAAATGTAGAATTAATTACACAGTGCATTCAAAAAGTTCTGGGACTATTTTTTAAAACAGAAAAAACGAGATAATCAAAAGATATTTATTAGTTTTCTACATATAGGCCTTCTCTTTCCACACAAATTTTTGAACGTTCGTAGAGATGTCGGAAGGCGCGTTTAAACTGCTCAGCCGGTATGGAGTTCATAATACGCGTCACATTGCGTTGAATGTCTGGAACATCGTCAAAACGGTCCCCTTTCATAGCGTTCTTTAGCTTGGGAAACAAGAAAAAGTCTGCCGGGGCGAGGTCCGGAGAATAGGGGGGATGGATGATGACAGTCACCTTCCGTTTGGCTAGAAACTGCGCTACCAAAATCGCGGTGTGCGCGGGCGCATTGTCATGAAGCAAGAACCAGTCTCCGGATTTGTACTGGTTGGGCCGCACGCGCCGTATCCGTGCCAATAATCGGTCCAGGACACTTTTGTAAAAGACCGCATCCACTTTTTGCCCTGGAGGCACAAATTCTCTATGGGTGATGCCCTGAGAGTCAAAAAACGTGATCAACATGGTCTTGATTTTCGATTTCACCGCGCGAAT
>JAANIC010005007.1:418139-438204 GCA_017607545.1 Acromyrmex charruanus | reverse complement strand
CATATGCCACAGTCAACATTCGGAATGCGTCCGCGCACTTAATTTTGTTTTTCACACAAAATTTGATACAGATTCTTTGATCCATTTTTTGGAATAGGCAAAAATCGAAGACGAGCCAAAACACGTGCAAGCAAAGCAGCTGTCAAAAATTAACTAAACATTCAAAATGGCCGAACTTGTCGGCATAAGTAAGAGACATGAGTACCAACATAACGCCACAAAAAAATCGAAAATCGAATATACGTAACCCGGAAATTCAAAATTCGCGATACTTTTTGAACAGACCTCGTACATGGAGACCACGTCGAATGACATAATACTAAAATTTTTATCGATCACCTTTCCATTGAGTTTATTTACCAAATCAAAACTGTTTTTTACATAACTAAAATTCTTTTTATTACTATTGTCTATGATTTCTTTTAAGAAGGTCGCCAGTGGATAAAAAGCACTGTTAATGCAGCTAACTATCAATCTTAGAGGATGACCTTCCTTATGAATTTTTTGGCAGTCCATAAGAATTCGGAAGTTCGTCGTCAGATACATACAATTTTTTGTATAAATTTAGATCGATGTACCCCTTGTTTTTTCAATTTTTTAATAAGTTACTGATGTCAGATGTTATTTTATTAGTGGGATCTTTATTTATTAAATTATATATGGTCTGATCGTTGAGAATCTCGTACATTTTCTCTCTGTAACTTTCCCGATTCATAATTACTGTAGTATTATCTTTATCCGCTCTAGTGATTAAAATATCAGGATTCTCTGAGAATCGCTTAAATTCTTTTACACCTTCATATATAATTTTATTCTCGGCAGATTCAATATCACAGTTCTTAATTGATTTAAGNTTTAATAAACTCATGTACCGGAATCGAAGTCTTATTTTCAATCAAGTTCAATGCTTTTTAATACTAAATCGGTCGGAATGTTNCTTCATCATCAGCTCTGAAAAGACTATGTTCAACATATTTGATGAACTCACGTATACTCCTTTCTTTGCTGACAACATTATTAGATAAGTTGAATTGCTGACCTAATACAACTTTGGCTTTCTCTGAAATTTCAGTATTACTGAGATTTATTAGCCATTGCTCGTTAGTACTCGTTATTTCAAAATTTTTATTGAATCTATCCGGATCAATATTAATCTTATAAGATAATTGTATTTCATTAGTCCTCGTATTTTTAGTTGAAATTTTCTTTAATTTCAAAGGTGCACTAAAAGTATCACAATTCATCTCAGAGTCTACCAATTGCATTATATTATAATTAATATTCTCAATTTTCGATCTTTCTCTACACTTATGTTTAGCTCGCAAGTTTTTGATTTTATTGGTAATTCTATCCTGTTCCTTTTGCCGCATTATGTTGAAATTAGTTTCTTGTCTTCGAAAGAAAGAATTAGATATGTTACTTGGTAGAATTTTTTCTATTTGTCTACACATGCTGAACATTTCAAATTTTACTTGCTCAAGATGTTTATAAGCATCTTGTAATTCTACTCGCAAATATTTAAAAATAAAATTGTGTTTAAGTCTGTCAATTCTTTCTTTCGAAGAATGGAACAGTTTATTGTTATCTTTTCATGTAAATTTGTACATATGCATAGGAATTCTCCGTTCCTTCAAACACGTTTTTAAAAATTGTATTTGTATTCTTGTATTAATATTCGTTCTATAAGTTCTTATACATTTCTTTAATAGCCCACATACTTGTGATCCAAAATTAAATTTAATAAAGTCGAAAAAATTCGTTATATTACACATGTTAATGCTCGTGTGATAATATATATTTTAAATATATATTACATATATTAAACAACAATACAACTAATATAATAATAATATACATAGACTGGCAAATTAAAATGGCAAAATAAAATAATAATGCAAAGAAAAAACGAAAAAATTAGTGCTAATTATATATTTAGTATATGGAAGATGGGTAATTGTGCGCACTTCAAAACGCTTGCGCACAGTTGCCCGTTACGACCTGACTCGATATGAAATACGATTACTTCAATATTTCTTAACCAAACTTAATAAATTGCTCAAAAGACGCACAAAATAACATATTTTAATAACGTATGTAACTTTAATCAACTTTAAACAAATTAAAAATACCAACTCTTACCATCTTATTTTCTGACTGCTAAAATAACAAGAAAAGATGTGATTTCACTTTTTTGTATTTTTCTGCTTACCAACGTATTTATGTCGTATCTTTTGTAGTTATATTTTAAGAGGATGACCTCCTGTGTAAAAATTTCACCACAGTGATATTTTCATCCATTGGAAAAGTACCAAACCAGGATGCGCACAATTACCCGCTGCGCACAGTTCCCCCACTTTTCTCTACAAATCTGGAATGACATTCCGCAGGAAGAAATTAGGGCCTGCAATTAGGACCTTAATATAAGGAATCAACTACAAGCAGTAGTCGAGCAACGCGGAGATTGCAAACAGTAGTCGAGCACGCGTTATTGAAAACACGATGTGCAAAATTTACACACACGTTGAAACATGTAAAATCCATCCAGCAATCTTGTCATGGTGCATATCCGGTAATGTAGGTAATGTCGGAAGTACGAGTAAAAAATGAAAAGATAACTTTAAAGTGTTGTAACTTTGCGAAAAAAAGTCGCAGCAAATTAAAAGAGAAAGTTCAAACTTTATGCTGTTGCAAACGGCATTCCCCCAAAAAATTTTAGGAAGTCCGTGCATTCCGTCAAATTTTGCAATTTTCAATATGACAAACGCACACTCTTATATTTTTGAGAGTTACAGTGGCAGGAGTGCATCAAACTTAAAATCTGATCTTAGCGTCTTAAAATACAGATTTCAAGCTTTAATCAAAAAGTTGGCCAATTTTTGCCTACAATTTTTCTATGCTATAATTTTTTTTTAGCCGTGTATATGTATATATAAATACATATAATGTTAAAAAAGACTACTGATAAATCAATGTTGTTCAATGTCATTCATGTGAGAGGTTGTTTTTTATTATATACATGTAAGTTTTTTATGTTAATAGGTATAGACAAACAGACATAAATCTCACTAGGATTCATAGACCAATAGGAAACGATCTAAAGTTGGATAGATGGCGGTACGAGATTGTGATTCTGGTATTTTTTTCTCTTGGATATATCTTCCTTACCTGAGTCTTGTATCGTACATTCGTAACATTAAACAGTTTAATATATTACACAATAAACACTGAGATATTATTTATCGATAGCCTCCTATCCCCACAATTCATTCTCGTTGTCGTTTCATTTTAGCGTCGAGAACATGAGAAAAATATCAAGGCGCTCCGGGAATCGAACCGAAGCCTGGTCTCTTCCATATGATAGGCTTCTGTCTTGCCACCGTCATAAGGTTATTAGATACATAACGTTATTATGTCTCCAATAAACAAAGAAACGCTGTTAGTCTAAAATATTGTAATTCAACCAAAAGGATCATTTTCAACTTTAATGATTTCAAAATTATTTATACAATATATCCTATTTCTTACAAAGTACGCGATAAAAATACTTAATATTTAATTATGAACATAACATATGTTATTTGGTGGAAACGAGTATAAGTCGAATACTTTTACCGCGGATACGAAAAAAATTAATCCTCGTTGCATAACAGATTTAAATCAGATTTAAATCCTCGTTAAAACAGATTTCAATATCGTCCGCAAAATCGGAGAAGTTTTGATTAAATCTGATTACTTTTGCCGATGAGAAGTAAATTTGATTATCTAGTTGTGTATTAAAGATCCTTAGATCCGAGTTTATTTTCATCCCCGAAATCGGAGAACTTTGAATTTAACCGGATTAATGTCATCTTTCCTAGCAAATAGAATGAAAACTAATTGAATCGGTTTTCCTATAATTGAAATGGATTGAGCCACAAGAAAAATATGCGATTCGAGCGGATTATTTTGGATTATATATTTATCAGATTAGTTGGATCTGTTTGAATTGATAACAATATAAATTAGAACGTGATGAATTCGAATCGGGAATAATCCGTGAAAATGACATGAAAACCAATTACGATTCTTCCAGAATTGAAACCGATTATTTTTTTAATCCAAGCGCGGATTGAACCGATTAAAACTGATTACAACTGATTAAAACGGATTACATTTTAATCGGTTTTAATCGGCCGTTTTCGGCAGGGATTCTACTAAACAACAAACACAAATACAATTAGTTCCACGGCCAATTAAGTAATTAGCGTTGGTGAAATTGGCCCAAATGATTCTTCGCGAATAGCACACATGCTTAGCGCTTTTTTAACCTTTTTTTAAAAAAATAAGTTTGTATAAATAACAAGAAACAATACCATTTGTGTTTTATTTTTTAATTTGATAGAACTTAACTTGATTAGGACACTCGCACGGAATGCAAGAGATCCGGGTTCAACTCCCGGCCGAGGCAATATTTTTCGCAATAAGTTCATTACAGTTTTTTAAGATTAATTTGGAAAATTTTTGAGATTAATATTTCAGATTGATTGCATTGAAAGTCCGATAACTGTATCGGCACGTAATTATCATTTCTGAAATTAATTCATTTATATGAATATATATAATAGTTCAACATCTCAACATTCAGATCGCGATAGTGACGTTTCATATTTGAAGTAATTTTAATTTGATTAGTTAAGATTGTAACATTTGGGTTTGAATTTTTTTATTATAGTACAGAAAATGTAAATCAAAATTAAAATGAAGATAGGGCAATGTCTCTGTATGTATGTGTGATTTCCGATCCGCAGAAGTTTAGTTTCCTATGTCCAATGCAGCGGTACTTGTAGATGCACAACCAATACGAGCCAATGACAAATGCTATTCAGTGGATCTAATGAAAATGATCTGTGGGAAGGCTCTTGTCAGCGCTAATTGCGCATTCCAGAAATTCCGCTCCATGGAACATAGGAAAATACATTTTAGCAGAATGGAATCGGCTGAATGAAGCCACCACGACTAATCATGAGTGGTCCGCCAATGCTTCACCATGAGATCGCATCCTCAGGGTGGGCTTCCATGGGATACGGAAATGCAAATATGTAGAACTGCGGAACGTTCGTGATTGGTCATGGTTTCATTCCACCAATTTCGCCGTTTTCTGATCTTCGAGTAATGCCTCTAATTCTTTGTCTTCGAATTTTTTTGGCTGTCCAGAGCGAGGCTTGTTGAAATCTCCATCCTTCCAAACGTCGAAATCATTCCCTACATGATTTATCAGTTGGAGCAGTGTCACCATAAACTTCGACAAGCATTTGATGGGCTTCAGCTGCACTTTTCTTCCAATTAAAGCAGAAAATTAGAACCTCCCGCAAATGCTGCTTGGTTAACACAAAATTGGACATTTGAAACATAGTAAAAATCAAGATTTTTGTATGAAACTCAAGGCGATATAAACTGAATATTATTAGCAGATGTCTAACCTCTCTGAAAACGCCAAAATCAGCTGTCACTATGAACCATTCACAACAGCCACATATATATATATATATATATATATAGTATACAGAAAGACGAAAATGCAAGTTGTAAAATTAAAATGAGTACCCAAAACACAGTCGGCAATATCCCTGTATGCATATGTGATTTCCAATCCGCAGAAATTCATTTTTCTATATCCCATTCAGCGCAATTTGCAGATGCAGAATCAATACGAGCCGCTATTCCGATAGATCTAGGCCGGTATTCATAGTCGATTCTTATTTCAAGACCATTTTAAGTAATATCTTAAGACGTTAATGCAGCCCTCTGATTGGTTCAGGACTTCTTAAGATCTAATTATAAATACCGGTCCTAAAGCAGGAAAATGAAAATTTTACTACCGTGTCTGCAGTGTATGCTTGCATTACAATTTGTCGCTGTGATCAACTTCTTAACCTGAATAGTCATAGATGATCAATGATTAATCACGGTTCATGAGGCAGAGCGACACTTTTTTTGTCAAAACTTTTACTTATTTTTATGCGAAAACGCATCGGTTGGATGTATTTTCATTACTATTATTAAACCCGATTAAGAGTGCCATACAAATGTGGTCACAATTCCTTAACGACAATCTTGATATTATTTGGATAACCTAGACATTTAATTATGCGAAACTACATCGACTAAAAATATTTTTATCAATATTTGAGGTAACCGGATCCCAATATTATATATAATATAGCTTTAGCCACAATCGTACTTATTCAACTCCTTCGCGATCGCATGACCAGTGTGGTTAAAACAGAAATATCATTTACTCCTACCAACGTTACAAAAAATCTCTATAATTTCCTACGCTAGAATCAAAAAAGGAAATTGGCGCGAAAATTCAAAAATATGCGAAAAGAATAATGAAAATGATGGAAGTATCGTATATAAATGAATATATTTTTTCCAAATTAAAAAAACATGTATAATTATATATACATAAATATATATATATATATTTATGTATAATTATATATACATAAATATATATATATTATATATATTTATGTATATATAATTATACATGTTTTTTTAATTTGGAAAAAATATATTCATTTATATACGATACTTCCATCATTTTCATTATTCTTTTATATATACTATCTTAACATATAGTATATAAATGCGGAAAAGAAACAAAAATAGAATATCACATTAATTCAGTCTCTCTGATAACATAAAAGTCACAAAAATGTAAGATCATCGTCAGAGTGTAATAATATATCATTATCTTGCTGACTGTGGAGGGAGTTTCTACTTCCTCTCGATAATAGTAACTCATACAGCACAGAAAGATTGCAGAAACATTGCAGAATAATTTCACTGAAATATTGTAATATTGCATGGTGGTTGCAAAACGTTGCTGAATCATTGCTGCAAGATTCCAACAATGTTAAAATGTCCGCTTTTTATTATATTGCAATGAAACGTTCCAGCAATATTGCAATGCAATGGATAAATTTCTTACTAAGACTCTAAAATAAAAACTATTTTCTGTACATATGTCTCACTAACTTTAATTTTTTTACAAATCGCATTTCTAGTGATATGTGCTTTCTATAAAGCAATTTTTTTATAATAAAACTATAAAATATTCCAATAAATGTAGTATTAATTTTGAAGGATAAATTTATTCGTAAGGATAAAGCATGCATGTATGTGCCCCGAACAAACTACAAATATTATCCACATTAACATAATAATACAATCGCTTGGTAAGTTAACCATGAATTAAGTTAATCGCAGTGATTCTTAGTAGTATAATAGTGGCGATTCTAACCCAGGTCCTCTGAGGGGGGCGCGGGGCGCGGGGGATACTCATAGGCGCGGGGGAGAAGGCGCAGGGAGTACTGGTAGGCGCGGGGAAGGGAGAGGAGGTCCCGGCGCTATCGATGTTTACTGATATGATGAAAGTCCCAGCGCTATCGGTGTTTTACTGATATGATGATACGTATCGCCGTATGTTGTGATGTCACGTATTATTGGGACCGCCGCCACCCAACACCCTATCGCCGCAGACGCTGCCGCCACCGCCGCCACCCCACACCTCGCCGCAGGCACCACTGCCACCACCGCCGCCGCGGACCCCGCGTCCACCCTAAAGTGCGTTTCGGGCCATCATCACAGACCTCGCGTCTATCCCAAAAAATGCGTTTCAGACAGCCACTGCGGAGTCCACTCTCTAAATGCGTAGCAGTATTATAACGCGAACAAGAAATATTAAAGAAAAAAAGAAAGGAAAAAAGTTATATAAAAAAAAATATTCTTACTTTCTCCACACCCTCTCCCTCTCCATCCTCCTCCTCCTCATCCTCCGCTGAATTCTTAGTCCTCTTCTTCTTCTTCTTCCTCCACCGCCTCCTCCTCCTCCTCCTCCTCTTCCTCCTCCTCCTCCTCTTCCTCCTTCTCCTCCTCATCTTCCGCTGAATTCTTATTCCTCTTCCTCCACAGTCTCATCGAGATTGTCGATGAGATGGTTGAATAATTGATCTACATGCAATTGAGTGAGATCAACTATGATATTATTCTGAATCTCCTCTAAGAAAGAGGAGAAGGAGGAGGAGGAGGCAGTCTCCTCAACTTTTTGTTCTTTTTGCATGTTATAGCTGCACAATAAAAAAATTATCACTTCACTTAATCACAGAAAATGTGCAATAATATTCTATCATTAACGCTAAATGGTAAAATATTGTTGCACGTTGGGGGAAAAAAAATATCACTCACGTCTTAACACGTCTTGCTCGCGGACAAAGCAGGACAAAGACTGACGTTGAGAATCGATCTTCGCCGTTGAGAAGCGAGCCTGCTAGGATATATAGGGGGGCAGTTGTATATAAAACACTTTAGATCGTAAGTGCTGTCACGAAAAGTTATCGCTATAGCGCGCCGAGATATAGGATGAATGGATGGATGGATGGATAGACGGATGGGAAGTAAAGAAAGTACATATATAATGATATGAACAAAAAAAAATTTTGGCGACTTTGATGCCTTTTCTCCAGGATATTCCCAATATCTCGCTTTTTCCTTCGAAGGAGGTGGACTTGGCGGACTTTGCGACAATGGACAGTACCCCTTTCGCTCGATTGATTTTCGACGTATATATTCTTTTATTCGGTCCATGTCTTAACGCTCGTAACTGAAGCTTACAATTGAATGAAAAAAGTCTAATATATTGCCTATATACATTGCATATATGTACTGTCAGATGTACTGTCAGATCGGACATGTCGCGACACGTTTAACAGAAGCGTTGACGTTTTTGGATACATACATACGTACATACATACATACATACGTACATACATATGTGTTCATACATATACGTTCATACATATACGTTCATACATATACGTTCATACATATACGTTCATTCATACGAGTACATGTATTACAAAGGAAGAGAAAAAAAGAAATACATAATAAATACGTTAACGTATTTTTATTTAAAACATTCTTTTGCAACCACCAATTATATATTTTCAATACATTTTGTAACGCGCAATTCTGAATATGTTGTCCACATCGCATAGTATTAGCAACATCCAGCTTGGTTAAAGATTCCAGGTCTTCGTAAACTACATCCAAGGTCTCGATGCACATGCGTTCTCGCTCATCGAAAAGCAAGTTCCACAGCCACGTTCGTTTTTCGCGTCCCTTAACGTATACGATAGCATCATCTTCAAATACAGCTGCTGTGATCAGACGTTTGGTCTCGTTGTATGGGACCATCCCGTCCTCCCATCGCAATCGATATGATGATAAGCAGTCAACCAGGAAGCGCAAGACCTGTCAGATCTTGTCAAAAATTTCCATGGCACGGAACTCGTAAAAATGTAATGTGTGAGAACGATCCCTTGTTTCAGCACCGCCACTTCCTTCACGATAAATTTCTTGTTAACGATGAATCCTTGCAGATCCACGAACGTTGGCACGAGCATGTTGTCGAGAAGACTGCGGTCGATTGCGACGTATCGTAGATCTCTTATATCGTGTCAGAGGTGCATCTTAGGTGATTTTGCGCACAACATTGGTCAATGGATTATACTGAACCACGCGATCGTGTATGATGAGACAATAGGCTGTTGTATTTGCGGGTACATCCTCTTTACATTCAAAGTCTAATCGCACGTCCACGGTGCCACTCTTGACTGATTCGTTCTGTCGAGAGCAATCGATGATCACGAATGGACCATTACGTAAAAAAGTTGTAAAGGTGAGACTCGGCTCGAGATACTCGTATCCGTAGTAGCCCTTGCAGAAACGCGCGTACAAGTCGTACAGAATCGCACATCTGTTTTTGTCAAAATCCAGATTCAAGTCATCGTACGGATAACATTCCGAATTCAGGTAAAGTTTCGCATTGGTTAATTTGCAGTCGTCGAATCGACTTACATCCTCGGACATGACGTTTTTTCGACCTGTTTGCATAGCGAAAATAACATAGCGCGGCTTCTCGAGCTGAGTAGCCGTCTTGATAGCCCACGAATGCTTGGTTGTGCTCTGCAAGAGCGGAAATTCGTACAGATCCCACGAGCGAAAAGCCATACTCAGATATCGTCCGCTCTCCAAAGCGCGCAGCATCGACAGCTTATTTATCTCGCTCAATAACACGTGCGGCATTCGCCACTGTACTTTGAATAATTCGAGCGTTGGCTCTATCGCCGGATCTCCCGTCAAACAATTGTTGTCGTTGCGCGCTCGTATTAAAATCAACTCGTGACGAGCGTTGATCACCACGCGTTTGTAATCTTCGCAAAATCCCAGCAGTACGTAGAGCGGTACACAGAAATTAAAATATCCGGCTGCAGTAGTTTGCGCATCCCAGCCGGCATTCCGTAGAATCACGCTTCTGTCGGATGACACTGTTACATAGTTTTTGAGCGTGCTAGTTATACCCACATTTCTATTACGGTCAATCTCCACACCATTGAGTTCATATCGAATCTCATCGAATATGAACGCGACGCAATTATTTCCCAATGCCACATGAGCACCCTGGACCACTTTGTTCTTCGTCAGTTTTCCCTCGACATATAGAAAGCTTTCATACGGCAGTGTGTACAGATCCTGTTGCTGTATGGGTATTCTTATTTCGTCGCTGTACCCGAATGTTGTATTAGCGAACGGGTTGTACGTGTGAGTCTCAATCTTGACGATGCGATCGTCGAAGATCGGCTCGTCTTTAATGTTTAAGATATCAGTCATCTCAAAAGTTGCGCACCGCGAATCCCAAAGATTGTAAAAATTTAACGTTCGTCGCGCTGAGTTTCTTCTTCCTGATGCAGCTGGATGAGCGAGTGTTGTCGAGCTGTGGCGTCACCGACCTTGTAAAGGATGCGTTATCTCTCTGCGTACGCTCCGTTCCGTTCAGCACGAGCATCTCACGCTCACGTTATTACTGTCGCCGTCGTACGTGCAATCTAACGGTGATCTCTTCTCCTCGAAAATCGAGCAATCGTCCGTTCTGATCGACGATGCGTATCGTTAGATCTGTAATGCTCCGTGCGATGATCGGCAGGTAAATGATTTGCGTCGGCCTCTCCGATATCTTATATCCTGGCGCCACGCTCGGCGAAAATTCATGTATCGTGTGCGCGCTTTTGCCGTTGCTGTATGCACCCGCGGTCACGTTACACTCTACGCGGATAACGTTTACATTCATTATGTTGATCGACACGTCCGATTCGTGCCACCTTCGCGGTATACGCTTCGACGAGAATCCCAGCAGCGATCCAATGCTGTTGGACTTGTCAAAGTTTATTCTGTACGCACATCTAATCTCACATTTCATCGTGTTGTAGTTTGCGCGGAGCGTAATCGGGTATTCTCCACCCTCATCATTATCATCATCATCATCATTAGTGTTATTGTTATTGTCACCACCCACTACATCAACGGTTTCAAGTGTGTCGCGGTGAGGATGTTTTCGTAAAATCGCGCGTTTCAGAAATTCATTTATATCTCGCACTTCGTACGAACCCTCGGGAATTGTAATTTCCGCGTCATCTTTGGTGAAATAAAATTTATTGCTCGATTCGTTCACATTCGGTATCGTGTGATAAGTCTCAAAAATCGCCAAACCGAGCTCGTAATCTCCGTCACTCAAATCTATGGCGGGGAAGTAATTCGCGAGGACGGTGCTCTTTCCACTCAGCGTAAGCGTCAACGACATGACGGAAAAAAGAGTTCGACTAATATTAAGATTTCACAGCATCTCGTCGAGCTTTTTAAATTCACGCGCGTCTACCGTTTGTAGAAACCGCAGACACATCTGTCCGCAGAAACTTTGATCGTACGTCTGATAGGACGTGCGATTGTACTCTATCGTCGTAGCACCGTTCTCGAAATATCGCACTAGTTCCTTAGGCGGTCGAAGATTACCAAAACTGTCAAAATACAAGACGCGATTGTTCCTCTTCGCGTACGCTACCCAGTGAGTACCAGGCCCCGTCGCATCGTCCAGATTCACGATACCGCTTCCGTTTCGGCGCACACCGCTCGTCGGTAACGTGTTACGCATGAAAACGCCTCTAAAGTATGGTACACGCATACGTCTCGCGAGCTCGTTCAATTGTAGTTTCAATTGTACATTGGTAGTTGCGCCAGACGGCATTTTTATCATCTTTTTGACGTTTTTTTCTTTCTTTGCAGCTACGCCCTGTCCATGTTCGTATGGATCGAGATACAGTCCGCGTCCATATTTGTACGGAGCGAGATACAGTCCGCGACCCTGTTCCATCGCGCGATCGTGACGTTGCAGCTCTTCGAGCTGACGTCGCGCAGTTTTGCTATCGTTTACCGCTTTCGCCACGCTGGCTGCTCCGCCGATCAAGGACCCGAGTGCGCCCAACATTGATAGAAATGGTAACGCACCGCCTCGTTTCGCCGTCGGAAGTATCCGCTTTTTCGTCGCCTTTTTCTTCGTCGTCTTCTTCTTCGGTTTCATGCCCATGCCGATCTTGGTCTTGGCATTCATCGCTGCCCAGACGGCAGCTGCGGCGGCTCTCTCGCTCAGAGCCGAATCTCTCGCGACCATGCGTCCTAGCGCTTTATCGGCGAGTACCTTGTCCGCCGTGTGTCTATCGGTGAGATCATTGCTTCGAGAATACGCAATGTCATGTTCTCGGCACGCCGCGTCCAGCGGATTTATGCCAGCGTCACCTCTGGTTAATCGTTTCGTAAGTCGAGTGCCCGGACCGCAAAACTGGTAACCCGGAATATGTAACTCGAAAGAAAGCGCGTTTATCGCTCGATTTAGCAGACTGCCGCGCGACGCCGACATTCGCTACAATCCTTTATCTTCGGTGTGGGGCCGTCGATATGCGTCCGCTGCCACGGCTGATTGTAATGTTCGTCGCAGCGACAATAAGTTCGAACTTCCGAATCTGCCTTCACGTGTTCCGGAAGCTTGTCCCAGACGTGTTCGATGTATTCACCGTACACGCGTAAGAGTACAACCTTCGGTATATATTGTAACTGCTCGGCGCTCAAATCTCGAATATCGGAAGGATGACACAGCGCGAGATACATTTTGCTACTGCACGATTCGCGGATTCGCGCGCCTTTAAATAATCGTTCGAGAGCGCGTAGTCTTTAGTGTGAGCATGAAATTCGTGCTGCAACCGCTAACGATACGTGTCACAAACTGTGACGTGAAATCACAAATGATGGGAGGCAGTGCGGAGAAGCGCAAGCACGGCGAAATGCTGCCGAGTACTATACGCGCGATCATTTGCGGCCCGTCGAATTGTGGTAAAACCAACGTTCTCATAAGCTTACTCGAGAGCCCGAATGGCGTGCGTTTCGAAAACGTGTACGTCTACTCGAAATCACTGCAACAGCCAAAGTATCGATATCTCGAAAATTTATTTACATCTATCGATGAAATCGGCTACTTTACGTTTTCCAACAATAGCGACATCGTTCCACCGAACGAGGCGCGCCCAAATTCTATTTTTATCTTTGATGACGTGGCATGCGACAAGCAGGATGCGGTGAGAGAATACTTTTCGATGGGTCGCCACGCGAACGTTGACTGCTTCTATCTTTGTCAGACGTACGCGAGGATACCTAAACATCTGATACGCGACAACGCGAACCTGCTGATCCTGTTCAAACAGGATTGTACCAACTTGAAACACGTTTACAATGATCACGTAAACACCGACATGTCCTACGACGAATTTTGCACGTTGTGTCGTGACTGTTGGCAAAAAAAATATGGATTTTTAGTAATAGACAAGGATAGTGCGCTTAAAGACGGGAGATACAGAAAGGGATTTAACGAGTTCGCAATACTGTAACGTGACTAGTCGTTGTTGATACTTCGCCAGAGACGAACATGGCTGATGTGCGCGAGCGTGAAAAAATCGCGAGAGAGATCGAGAAGACGAGCGAGTCGATCCGCAAGAAACATCGCGCTCTGAAAACCGGTAAAATCGAGGAAGATATGGCATTGGACAGACATTTTAAGCCTATTATCAAACCGCTGCGACAAATCGTTGACAGCTCCGGTGTGCACGCGATAAAGAGACAATCGCGCGACGATGGCGCAGCGTCTGCCTCCAAGCGCGAGAGGAAGGAAGAAGAGGAGAAGGAGGAGGAGGAGGAAGAGGGAGAGAAAGAGAGCGAGACGTTCGAGCGTTCCGCGATTCCGGATAAATCCGATGATCGATCGCACGATCGTGTACAGCCGATAACCTCCACTCCGCGTACGATGATCGTACCGACGATAGAATCGTTGGATAACGTTTTCGAAACGACGGACGACTCGCTAGCAACAAAGGTTCAAAATCAGTTGCAAACGTCGGAAGGTCGAGAGGCGTTGCAAGCCGGCTTGGGTCCGCTGGGTCAAAAGTACGTCGAGGCTGTCCTGAGGGGAGCGCGAGATAAACAGAAGAGTGGTATAGATTATGTATACGGCGTTTACCTACACAAGGATGGATTGATGTTTGGCAATAAACGTTTCGACGTGGATGATGCTGACAACATAATTATCGACGGCGTACGATACGCCGGTTCACCCGGTCTTTACGAGTTAATTTTCAAGAGAATTCCCGACGATCTCCTTTACACGGAAGACGATACGAACAAATACAAGAGCATGCTGCTGGCGACGAATGCGCACAAACACAAGCATCATTCGCAGGGCCGATTATTGAGCAACAGGGGATACAAGTACAAATACGTAATCGCGCCGTTGATGTCGATCACACCCAAGAAACAGAAGAAGAAATCTGGAAAGGGATTACCTCACGCAATGACATTAAATGACAACGCGATTGATTACGTGCACTGGGACGATCCCAACGAGCTGGTGGATCGTCTACGATTGCTCGACGCTTCGCACCGAGCGGGCAACAACGCTCACGACAACGAGATGCTGTCGATTATCGAAGCAAATTTCGAAGCGAACTTCGAGAAGCCGGTCTTATTATAAATTAAATATCGCGTATCGACGAAACGAGTCAGTCGAGTGGCGTCAGCGAGAAAAAAATACTTTTGTCCTTTGTATTACACGTCGAATCATGAAAAAGAAATTCAGCGAAAAGAGAAAAATTAGCTCCGAGAGACGTCGAGGAATTGCACGCTCCGGCGAGAAGAATTTTTCCACGAAGACGCGTATAGTTCGAGGATACCACGATTTATGGCAGGCTGATATCGTCGAGATGCGTCCGTACTCGAGCTTCAACAGAGGCCACCACTACATACTCACCGTCATCGATGTGTTGAGCAAGGGTGGAAGCGAGACGGCTGATGCTATTGTTGAGATAATTCGAGCAAATGGAAGATGTCCTAAAAATTTACAAACGGATATGGGGAAGGAGTTTTACAACGTTGATGTGCAGAAAATCTTGAAAAAATACGACATTAATCACTATTCCACGTATTCGACGTTGAAAGCGTCGGTAGTCAAGCGGTTCAATCGTACGCTCAAAAGGGACATGTGGAAGATGTTTACACTCAACGGCAATTACAAGTGGATCGACGAGCTGTCGCGTCTCGTATCAGATTACAACGCGCGCAAGTATCGCATTATCGGCATGCGACCCGCCAACGTAACTCCCGCGATCGCCGAAAGACTCTTGGACACGGTGTACAGCGTGATAAAAATCGCTGGTCCAGCAAAATTCAAAGTGGGCGATTCGGTATGCGTGAGCAAGTACAAGATGATTTTTGAGAAGGCTTACACGCCAAATTGGACCACCGAGGTGTTTACGATCGTTAAGGTGCAGCGTACCAATACCGTCCCGTAACCTATCTACTCGAAGACTATCGCGGAAAATCCGTCCCTGGTGCGTTCTACGAGCACGAGTTGCATCGCGCTACTCATCCGAACGTGTATCTCGTGGAAAAAGTACTGCGCAGGAAGGGAGACAAGGTGTACGTCAAGTTGCAGGGATTCGATGGATCGCACAATTCATGGATACACAAAAACAATGTCATTTGATAAAATTTTTTCGTGTATTTGTTTCTACATAAAAAAAAGTATATCAATATAAGTATATAAAAATATATCAATATAAGTATATAAACGGTTTTTTTTTATTACTCCCCATTCATCATCATCATTTTCGTTTTGGAGTATACAAAAAAAAACATGAGACACATAAAGTAAGTAAAGTAAATTAAAATACTAGTATATATAATACGTATATAAATGTTAAAAACATGCGATATGTATTATATGAAAGTACAATAATCGTAATACATAAAAAAATAATAATAATACTTGTATAAATGTAAAACAAAAAGTGTAAAGTACAATAGTAATACATAATAGCAACATATAATATACACAATACATATATTGTATTACAAAGGTATCCGCCAATGTCCCCATAGTAACGTCTCCGTCGAGTCCGGTACGACGTATCGTTTGTCGTCGTATGGACTCAGAGCGATTTTTGATTCGGATATCATGTACACCTCGTGTAATTTAGATCGTATACACGATTGACGGCCAGTCATTTTAATCTCTTCGTTCAAACACCGCGTGTAATCGTCAAACGTTATTGTTCGCGCTACGTCGTTATTCTTTACACCTTTCGCCTTTTTAATGTCCTTCTTGCCATCCACTCTCACCGCGTACATCTTCGCTCTAAGTCCAACAAATTCGGTCATTAATACACCGTTGTTCTCATTCTTCATCAGGCCAAGTCCTTTTTTGTTCGCGAGAGGCATATCGTACACGTTGTCTGCCGGATATCGCTCGTGTCGAATCTAGCGATATCACGTTTCATAGTCTCGTAAACATTGTCGCATTCTATATAGTAAATGAGACTATCCGTGTCGGTGTACATGATCTTGCATTTGTCGCGATACATCGGTGACATGTACTCGTGATGAAATTCTACAAACAGACTATCGATATGTCAAGTATGCACATACCCACGTAAATCGGCTTGTTGAATTTCACCTCGAGTTTGCGCATTTCGACGGCAATCAAATTTTCCGCAAAGACGCTGCGGCTGTGAAAATTCGGTTTCGCGATCATTGCCTCCGCGCCGTACCGTCCGTCCCATTTTGTTATTAATTGTACATCAACGTGGTTGCACATATTCTCCATGGTCTTACTGAATACTGCGTTGTTCATTAGTTTATACAAATTTTTTTCGAAATCGTTTTTCGCGAGCGTTCTAAATTGTGTTCAATGTAATCGTAGAGCCATGGAGATTGAGGGAATTGTAGCACGCGAGGGATCTTTATTACGCGAAGACGATGAGTACATTGCTGCAGGTTGCGGTAATGGATGACGTAACGCTGCTTATCGTACAACGTCGCTAGAAGTTTATCTTCGCCCTTGCCAGGCGGTTTATCGCGCGTTGGGCAGAAAGATAGGTCAGTGTGTCGGTCGTGTAGATGCTGCGGATATTCGAGATCGACCTCGAGAATATAACCGGTAGGTGAATCCGGAGCGATCGCACTCACGTCAAAGTTCGCAGCGTCTTCGACATCGAAATTCGGTGTATTCGGTAAAGGTTGACACATCGCAGATTATTCACATCGTAGTACATCAAGTACGACGACGGTTTCGATGGATCGAACGAACACATGTACTTGTTATTAATGTGTCTGCCAGAGCATTGACTGAGGTCGCCGCGTATACCGCGCTCGATGAACATGACTATATCAATGTCGGTGAGCAACTCGAATCTTACGCGTGTATTTTTCAGCATGGCGTCCCATGTAAAATCTGGCAATGTATAATAATAATGCGCGGGATCGAGACTGTTGCAACTCGCGATGCAACTATTGCGAAATTTTTGAAAATGTCTGCTAATAACAAGACATCAGTTTTCAAATATAGATCACTGTACTCGCCGAGCATTCGGATGGAGAATCGCTTCCAGATGTTCGCGACGTGAGCGTAATCGCTCTCGGATAATGTATCGCCTGTCAACGAACTGAAAAATAATTCGCGCGGTGGTAAGCGTGTCCTGCAATTTTTCGACGCAATCAATATACTCGATCGTACGGAAAGAGACTTTTCGTGTGAGTAATTCAAATTCTTCATCTGATAATGTTGGAAATTCGGAACGTACAATTTTTAATTTATCTTTGTCGAGATACGACGCCAATTTATCAAGGCTTGCATTTAAAAATTTGAAAGAATCAATGAATCTTAATTTTATGCAATTTTTCTGAAAATTCTTTTCATTTGTATCTTTGGTACTATCGACATGTTTAGTGAAATATATTTTTCTTTAATTATCGGTAGTATATCTACATGTCCATTGTACGCGGTAGCAATTTCCTTAATTATAAAATGCGCGTCGTAGCCTGATAAATTGTGAAATACAACTGGAATATAAAACGAATTTTTATAATTTAAATTACAATTCGAATGCTTTGGACCACGATATCTACCGGTGAGATGACAATGATCACAAACCCGTATGTCGTCCGGCGCGAACGGTTTCTCGCAGATGTGACAACGCGTCGCGCTACGATATGCCTCCCATTGCTGTTTAGATAACTTCCACTTTGGTGGATACAATATTTTTCACGCGATGCGCCAAATCGTTGAGTTGTCGCGCGAATCACACTATACAGTCTTCATCGCGACGGAAGTGATACGACGATAACGCGTCATCGCACGTAGTAGCCTATGCTAAACGCGTCATGCTGTTGATACGAGTGCGTCTTCCTTGTCGGATTTCGTTTTGCGTAAGACGCATTCCAGGTCGGCGTAGACGATGAACGGCACTCGATTGTTATAGTTGTCGAATTCGAGCCACCTGTCGTCCTCGCTCGGCAGTCGGATGGCGCAGTTGTTGATCTTCTGGCAGTCCACTTTATGCGACTGCAATTTTTCGCACGAACTGAAGTAATCAAGGCACCTACAAATAATAAAGAAATTTTTTCTATTTCTTTTTACTGTTTTTATTGACTATTTTTTATTATACTTACCGATCACAAAAATATTTCCTGCTCTCGTTCCCAGTAATTTGTGATCTTACAAGGCGGGATAGATTTTTTATCCACGCAAAGTGTCTAATGTTGTCGTTGCGTGAATGTTGTAGGTACAGGAGATTGACATGCTTCTCCTTCTTGTCATTGGTGAGCCGCAGAAGAAAGACCTGTCTATTTTTGATGCTGTAGACGTTGATCGACACCGCGTTCAACCGTTCGAATTTCGGAATGTCTTTTAATGTCATTGGAAATTCGATACCCGCGAGATTTAATACTGCGGTGTAATGCGGGTATGATGATTCCCGATTTACATGTCTTTCTGCGGGGTACAGAGCGGCGACCACCGACCACGCGAAACATGCATTGTCCGTCGAATAAACACTGATCACCGCTCGTTTCGTCGCTATTTCTCGTGGCACTTCGACGTGACATCCCGCGTGCATTGGATTATGCTTATTCACATTCACTATCAAATTGAGGATTCGCGACAATGCCCACCCGCTGTCGCGTTCCTGAAATTCTTCGAGCGATGCTAGGATAGGCTCGACGACGTGTCGCTCGTACCACTCGCGCATATCGGTGCAACGATATATCTCGCTGTTCTTTGTAATTATGCTCTTATTAGCACGTTTATCCTTCGTCGCAAACTCGCCATTGAACGCGGTGTTCACTTTTATACTGCCGTGTCTTTCTACAGCGTCTCGCATTCGCTCGAGCACTACATCGCCAGCGTCTTCTAAAAACCGCCGCGGCTCGATGTGATTAGAGTTTATCACCGCACCTGTCAATATACGACTCTCAAACGCGGCATCGATCTCTCGCCAGACAAGAGATCGTTCGTTGCCACTCGCGTATTCGCCACTCGCGTACTCGCCACCAATGTGCACGAAACGTCGCTCCAATTCCAACTTTGCACCCGCGAGTCGCGCGATCCTCGCCACCGCGGATTGTCTGTATCCAATGGTGAGGCGCGGACGCTTGGCACGACAAAGCTCTTCGAGCTGCTCGATGCATTCGTCGCATCGTTGCAGCCATGAGAAACACTCCACCAGAGTAGCGACCTGGCCGCACTGTTCCAACAGTTCGCGTTCCACTCGCTCGTGGTTTTCCATGTTTTTTTTTTTTATTTTTGCAAAGG
>JAANIC010005007.1:405655-417995 GCA_017607545.1 Acromyrmex charruanus | reverse complement strand
CATTGTTAATGTCGGCTATACGAATCATGCATGATGTGCATACGGGTAAAAAACCACCCGTTGTATAATAATTGTGGATCACACAGTGCTTAGTACGGGCATTCAATGTACGAATTTCTGGAGACGACACGAATTTTTCTACGCTATTCATTTCATACTCGCTCATATCACTAGCACATCCACTATCATCGGATTGTATTTCTTCGTCGGACGACTCTTGGTTCATTATATTCTCCAAGTCTACTTCCACTTCATCAAACACTTCGTCTCTAATATTCGCGAACTATTCCTCATTCACATTTCTAATATATTCTGCTACGTCGACTCTGTCCTCAATGTTACCGATATTCTCGAACTCTACATCGTCCATTATGTCCTCAAATTCTATTTCCAATGCTTCAAATAACTTGTCTGCATTTACATCATCCATGTCCTCAACGTCTGCATGATATCATACTTTTCGCATTACACTTATTACGCGATTCGGTGATTTTTAAAAACGCCAACTGAGATGCCGCTCGCTTATGACCCATTATATATTCTATTTGCGACTTCTTTGTCCCTTTGTCTACCCTCCCTATTGGGTTGCAGCACCGGCGACATGTCACCGATCTCTTACAAAAAAATATCGTTATCAGTTTCTCTCTCTTAACGCATCGCGACGTGTCACCTGATCTTACAGTTCTTCCTAGATAAATATCATTATCAACGTTTCTAATCTTGAAAGAAAGAACTGTAAGAATGCAGTATGATTTCATCATCTATCCCATTGAAGGCGCTTTGTGTAGCAGCCGATACGATGATGTGCCACCGATCTAGACAAAAGTCCACGTTATAGTGGACGCATTTTTTGGGGTGAGTGTTGGGGTGGTGGCGATAATCTCGCAACGCATTTTTTGGGATAAACGCGGGGTCCGCGGCGACTGTTCGAAACGCACTTTAGGGTGGACGCGGAGTCCGCGGCGGCGGTGGTGGCACTGGTGCCTGCGGCAGGGTGTGGGGTGGCGGCGGTGGCGGCAGCGTCTGCGGCGATGGGGTGTTGGGTGACGGCGGTCCCAATAATACATGACACCACAACATGGCGATACGTATCATCATATCAGTAAACACCGATAGCGCCGGGACTTCCCGCGCCTCCCCTCCCTTCCCCGCGCCTACCAGTACTCCCCGCGCCTTCTCCCCCGCGCCTATGAGTATCCCCCGCGCCCCGCGCCCCCCTCAGAGGACCTGGGTTAGAACCGCCACTATTATACTACTGTTACGAATAAAGAATTCTTCACGAGTAAGACAATTTCTTTGTTTAAATAAATTATTTATACAATCATTCTTTAAACAATTTTTTCTTTCAAAATTAGTCGTCGTTATTACATAATTTCCTATGCAGGAAAAAATTCCTATCCGTTTCAATAAAATTTTTTGTCTGTGTCATGAATAATCAATTTCTTCATTGTGCATGACAAAAATCTGAAAATATACTTTATTTGTGTAGAATCAGGGAGTAACATCGACGAATTTGACAATTTTATGGATGCTGGAGAAGATTCAAGTCGTTCAGTATCACTTGTATCGTGTACAATGCATAATCCTGATACAGGAATAGAGTGACCTTCAAAAATTGAAAAAATTATAGATTGGACTGAATCATGTGGCAGCTCGGCATGACATCAAGACGTGAATTTCATAGATCATTCATTTCCAGATGAAAATTATTTATCTAATCAGCATGAAGATCATAATCATGAAGAAACTATATCAATTTTATCACTTTCATAATACTAAATTTATTGCAGATTCCGAAATACATACAGAAATTCATTGCACGCCAATGAAACAATATCAATTCGATACGATTTGTCGTATAAAGCAAGATATAATACATATGATCAAAACGATAGCTGATCCCGAGTTTAAGGATTGGACAATAAGTAAACATGTATTTTTCAGTGAGAGTGTTTAATTCACCCGATGAAGTAAGGCAATATCACTTTTTTGTGAATCATGTCAAAAATTACTTCAATCTACAACGAAAAACGAATTAAAAAACAATAAAATATGTATATGTAAAGAATGTGAAACAACACATGCGTTAAGTTTGAAATAATTTTTCAAATTATTTCATATCGATTGATTTATATTATCAGTTACAAACTATGTTGAACAATGAATTTGTAAGGCAAAGTATTATACAACACAAACAAAATGAAGCCAGATAATGAAGATATGCATAATGTTCACGATGGATTACTTTATAAAAACTTAATTGAAAAAAATACCAGAAAATCGAAAAATTCTTACATGTACGTTTAATACTAATGGAGGCTTTATATTTAATAATTCTAAACAAAGTTTGTAGCCAATTTTTATAATTATTAACAAACTTCCACAAAACTTCCGAGGTAAATATCCATTATTAGCAGGCTTACTCATTATTACTAAATAATTAAATTCCATGATCATGAACTTATTCATGAAATCATTTAAAACAATGTGAGCTACTCAGCGATTCAGGTATAAAATGAAAAAATAAAGCAGGCGAATCGTGGAATTTCATAAAACCTTTATTTAATTGCGTTGATTCTGTTGCTCGATCTATTTTACAAAATTGATTTTAATGCCATGGATATTATAGTTGTTCATGATGTTACTCGCCAGGCAAATTCGAAGAGATACAATGCGTTACCTTTTACAAAAAAATGATCCTGAAATAAGAACACATGCTACACATTTAGAAAATATGAAAGATTGATTTCTAATAGATAATTTTTAATAGATTAATTAAAGGATTAATTAAAAGATTTCTCTGTACTATCAAATTTGCCACATTTTGACATGATTTGGGAATTTCCTATAGAATATATGTATGGAGTATTGTTAGGCGTAGTTAAACAATTATGGAAAATGTGGATCGACCAAAAATGCCCCATACATCTCACTACATGCCAACAAAAAAATATAAATAAGAGATTATTTAATATAACACCCCATGAGATTCATCGTTCACCAAGAATTTTTATAGGTCAAAAATGTAAATGAAAGGAATGGCATTCATGGATATTATTTTATTGTATACCTTGTTTAACTAGTATTTTGGACGACTATGCAATGCAACATATTACATTGTTATCCAAAATTATATTTATCGTTCTGCAGACAAGCATCAGTGAGGTATCCTGATAAAAATAAAACATAAAGCAAGTGTCAATAAAATGTTAATTGAAGTGTAAAGGAAGTGTAAGGAGGGAGTAACAGAAACGTAAATGAAACCCGTAAGAAAATTGGAACATGGAACATAAAGGAAGCGTCAACTAAACGTTAAAGAAACATAAATAAAAGTATAGATAAGTTCTTCGGCAAGCACGAGCAGAATGTTCGTTGAATGTAAACGGAGCGTGATTAGGCAGTTTAGAGAACGTAAACAGAGCATTGTCGAGATCTTAGACGAACGTGAATGAAATGTAATCCTTGGTAAGCAAATGATATTTTAAAATATATTTCATTTATTCGGTAAATATCTAAAAAAAAAGTGCTATGCTTTCTTCTTGGAACCTTTCAAAGGAGCTCACTTCAAAAAATTGTTTCATTAGAACACAACTGAAAAATATTTCAATGCTACGTCTTTTATCCTAGTCTATGCGGTTTTTTAAATTCGAGAAATTAGTTCGCTAAGTCCCTCTGGTGGCGGTGCCGCGTACTACTCAATAACGCTTTGTTTACGTTCGCTGTACAGCTCAATGACGCTCCGTTTTTTATCTCTATATCCTGGAAGGGTACATGAAGCGTATTTGAATGCTCTGTGCACTTTTTGCCGAACGTTTAGGAAGCGTAGACGAAGTACTAACGGATGAAGTATTTAGGAAGTGTATCAGTACGCTCCATGCATCTTTGCGAAGTGTATGAGAAACGTTAATGAAAAAAAAATTTTTTTAACTTGGTTTTAAATTTTTTTTGTGTGGGAAATGTAACAGATGTATTTCGGGCACACTTTACGAAGCATTTGGGGAGAGCGTTTCGTGGAGCGTATGAATATTCAAAACCACTAAGAGTCAATGAAAATCAATGAAGTGTTTAAGAAATGTTAAAATTCTTTCACTTCTTTGACGCTTCGATAAGCTTTACATTTTCATCAGGAATATTATTAGAGGAAAGGCCCCTATTATGAGATATCGAATTCATTTTAGATAAATGCTAGAAGTCCATAGGCAGAATTTTAAAAAATCATTAAAAGATCATTTTGAAGGAAATTTAATAAACTTTAAGATAACATTATATAAAATTTAATTTAAATTCTTAATTTAAATTGTGGTTTTACAAATCTATGTTCTATAATTAAACAATTCAACATATCCCATATTTTTCTATTAGTACGACTTTACTCTATCACTACATGAAGAATTTATTGCCAAATTATTAATTTATTTAAACCTTATTTATTAATTAAATAAATAAGGTTTAAAGGAACATCTTAATGAAACTTAAAAACATCCAAATTCTAAAATCTTGTTTTACAATGATTACAGGCATGATCTAATAATAAATTTTCTACTATAAATAGTTTTCAATCCAAGAGCAATAAATTCATGGTGGAACCAATAGATAGCGTTTATTAGTTAAACAGAAACGCCGCTATCTCATAATATTAGGCGCCTATCTCATAATAGGGGACTTTCCTCTATATAATTCTGATTTAAAAATATACTCGCTATAAACAATTTTTGTGACACGACCGAATTATATCTTTTTTTTTTTTTTAGAAAAATCATTCTGTAGCCTTATAAAGGGTACAGTCAACGTAATGCTGCAAACGCTTTGAAACATTTTTTAATTGGTCAGTTCATAAAATTCTTTCTTCTAATTGGTCCATCAAATGCTTCAAAGCATTTGTAGCGAGATTTTGACCACAGCCAAAGACTCAAATTTATAAGCGCCTTTCCAACTTATAATATGGCAGCGAGGCTATCATGTGACCTAGGACCCACTACATCAAAGGTGCCGACGTTCAGTGTCCATACTGTATGTACTTACTGTATGTACTTATACTATGTTTGCGACTAGATTATAAGACCTATATTATAAGAGATGCGCAAATGGGATTCGCTCGTTGATTGGCTGAGCAGTCTAACCAATCAAAATCGGAAATATCGGGCGCATAGCTGATCGATTATCAATACAAAGCAACTGTACTAAAGATTCTGTATCAAGGGTTCTGCACAATAAAAGAAATAGGGAACAGAGAACAGAAAATAGAAGAATTTTAACCTATCAGAAATCATATATTGTGGAATACAGTTTCTGATAGGTTGAAATTCTTATTCTCTGTTCTTTGTTCCCTATTCCTTTTATTGTGCGGAGCCTCTAAGATTCTAGAGGTTAGGTTGAAGGTACTACCATACTACATTAAAAAACACTCTTATTTTCCAACATTATAAACAACTTTATTTAAAAAAGTTGACTCCTGTAAGATAAGATCAATAAAATATGTCATATAATGTTAATTTTACTTACTTAAATGTTTTAAAAGCATTGATGTCACGTACCAATTTAGTCTGCATTTCTCAATTGATATTTCGCAACTTGTGTAATCTCTTATTTATAATGGAAAATAAGAATGTTTCTTAATGTAGTATTGCACTACCTTCAACATAATCTCTAGAATCTTACACAAGATCTTTAAAACAGCTGCTTTGTATTGATAATCGATCAGTTGCGGGCTCGATATTCCCGGTTTTGATTGGTGACCATTTAGCCAATCAACAAGTGAATCCCATTTGCGCATCTCTTATAATATAGGACTTGCGACGTCTACGATACGACCAATGGCCTTTAAATTTATCTTTGCTAGATGCTCAGTAGCCAATGAAATAATTCGTAGAGTATCTGAAGATAAGGAAGCCTTAAATCATGAAGTATAGGAGACCGAACTAGGTTTTGAAAAGTGTAGTTCTAAAGCACGCTTTTTAGAGATTCCGCACAATAAAAGGAACAGGGAACAGAGAACAGAGAATAAGAATTTCAACATAACAGAAATTGTGTATTCCACAATAGATAATTTCTGATAAGTTGAAATTCTTATTCTTTGTTCTTTGTTCTCTTTCTTTTATTGTATGGAGCCCCTTAGGATATAGCGGGAAGCACAGACTCTTGCATAACGCATAACACGTAATGCATAAGAAAATGTACCAATCAAAGTCCTTTGTTTCCTTCCTATCTATGAAATAAAGACGGGGAACACAGATTCTAGGCGGGAATCAGACTATGCATTGAAGATTGAAATTGAAAAATAAATATTGAAATTTCATCAATAAAGACAAAGAAATTTTGGCTCCTTTTGTTCTGATTGCTCAAACTTCAATCTTTCAATCTTCAATCTTATTCTTCAATGCGTAGTCTAATTTCGGCCTTACATAACGCATAACACATAATGCATAAGAAAATAAATTAATCAAAGTTCTTTATTTCCTTCTTTTCTATTAAATAAAGGACTCTGATTGGTTTAATTTCTCATGTGTTATGCGACTATGCAAGTTTGTGTGGATATACTCTTACGCCGAAGTTTATAACATCGATGTTATAAAACTGGCTAATCACAGTCATTCCATTCTTCAGAGGAATAGCTATGATTGGCCATAACTATGTTATGATTTCATAACATGGTTATGGCCAATCATAGCTTTTTGACGGCTTCGTCCATGTAAGACGTATTCATAGTCCGCATTTATAGTCAAAGCTCAAGGTAGCATTAAAGCTAATCACATACACTTTCCGTAACAATAACTACAAACATAAAGTAGGTTTTTGACCAATCGCATTGCTCGATTCGGTCGTCCGTAACTGTAACAATCGAGCAACGCGATTGGTCGAAAATCCTACTGTTATTGTTACAGAAAATGTGTGTGACTAGCTTAAGGTAGTCTTGATCACGACTGTCTTAAAGCCGCAACACAGAATTTTGCATAACGCACAATGCATAAGCGAATCAACTAATCAGAATCTTTCCTTTCCTCCCATTCCATAGAAAAGAAGAATTTCGATTGATTTCCTTATGCACTATGAATCATACTTTATGCAAGAGTCTATGCTGCGGCCATTATTCATCAAGATCGTCTTGAGATCGTAACAATTCGTCGTGAAATAAGACGATTTTCGAGAGGAAGTTTTTTCAAGAATTCTTGTTTCATTTAAAGTCGTCTTGACGAAAATGTTCTTAAGGTTGAATTTATTTGATAATTTATTCGAATATTTGAGAATTTATTTGATTCGACTGTTTCTATAATATTTCCGTTGGATTTTCCAATAGAAACACTGCATTTGAGAAGTTTTATAAAATGTGTTATTATGTTATCTTTTGTATAATAGACTGTGATTATGGATTTCGACTTGAAGTGCGTTGGTGAAAAAATTTCGCTGAATTTCTTTCATGTTTGGAACATTTCAGCGAAATTATTGATTGAAAATTTATTGAAATTTCACTGAAAGTGAATTTTTTAGCTGACACACTGAAAAATCGCTGAAATTGAATTGAAATTATTTTGAATTTCTGTAGAAATTTTTCGGGCACTTTTTTTTAAATTTCTCTGAAATTTTATTAAAATTTTATTGAAAATTAATTTTTCAGCAAAAAATCGTTGAATTTTTTGTGAAATGCTGTTCTAAAAGGGGACTAATTTCAACGAAATTTTTCTATCAGAGTTGAAGAGCGGATTTTACAGAATTGTCTTGTCCTTCTTGTCTTCATTTTTTCTGGAGGTGGTTATTAATGTTAAAAAGATTCTGTTCACCTAAAATTTTGGTAAAAATGTACTGAATCAATGCGTTTTCGCGTAAAAATAAAAATTTGACAAGAAAAAAGTTTCGCGCTGCTCCGCAAACCGAAATATATCATTAAAGTTGACGACTATTCAGGTTAAGAAATCTGTCACAGCAGTGGTTCGTTGCTTTAAGAACACAAATTCACTGTTTTTGCATAAAATTTGGTAATTATACAGTTCAAATTTGGTAATTATACAGCTTACGCAAAAATCAATAAAATTAGATTTATTTGTCGCGTTTATGCATAAAAGGAAAGAATTTGGCAGAAATAAGCGTCGCTTTGTCCTGCAAATCGAGATATTAAACATTAAAGCTTAATCAGTATTGAAAAATCTGTCACAGCCACGCAACACTAAATTCATCTACTACGCAATACTAAATTCACTGTTTTAAAAACAAACTTACTACTCAAAACAAATTTTCTGGTCTAAAATACAAATTCAGTACCTTAAAAATAATATAAGAAAATATTATAATTTATATTTTTAAAGCAGCGAATTTGTATTTTTAAAGCAGATTTATTTTAAAACAGAGAAGCTTAAGTTATTTAAAATTAATACTTTTTTTAATTTTTTTTATATGGATTAAAGTTTAAATCCAGCTTTCTTTATAATATATATAGACTGCAACTATAAACGCGACTCCGCCGTTGTCCAAATTCCCATACATTTTAAAAAAAGTTACAAATGTTTCATAATGTATTATTAAATTTGTTAAAATTAATAATATTACTTAAGGATTTATATATAAGTAAATCTATTGTGAATCTTGCGTTTCCGACTTTTTATATATGCTTGTTTTAATGTGAAACATAAAACGTCATATAAAAAATCTGATGTTGCATTCATATAGACAAAATTTACAAAAATCATATTCGTTTATGATCGATTAAATCTCGATTTCAAAACATTTCCCGTGCATTTTGGACAGCGAGCTAAAGATTTTTATTTAATTGCTTTATTGAATATATTATTTTTCAATACAATCAAATAAGAGTCTGCAGTAGAGAAATATCTTGTCTGCCTATAAGAATTTGTATACGTGATCACAACGTATGACCATATCGATACATTTAAGTATAACAGATTTCCTAACCTCAATAATCGTCAACTTTAATGTTTAATATCTCGATTCGCGGGATAGAGTGACATTTTTTTATTATCAAATATTTATTTTTACGCGAAAACGTATTGATTTAGATTATTTTTTATTAAAATTTGATGTGAACGAGGTTTTCTTAACATTTATCATTTTTGCTTAATGACTCCTGCACATAGAATGCCGCAAAATTTGTCGCGCAGCGGAAATTGTCCGCACTAACCAATAATTCTATTTTTAAGTCGGCCTCATCTTGCAAAACTTCTAGAAATGATGTAATACTATTTCTGTCGCGCGACAAAAGTTGGACTGATGGCTTCTGCACACTGGACGCAGAAACGCTTGCCGCACGGCAAAATGTGATGCGATAGCCAATAAGTTTACAACTCCTAATGTGTTCATTGGTTACCGCGTTTCATTTTGCCGCGCGACAAGCGTTTCCGTGTCCAGTGTGCAGTAGAGAGCCTACAATCAGAGTGACGCCATACGGGTATCACTTGTGATTGGTCCGCCAATGTTTTAGCCCTTCCCTCCAGTTTTTTAAACGCATTATTTTCTAAATTTTGAATTCATGCTAAAAAATGCTCAAAAATTGTGACAAATTAAAAAATGATAATAAATAAATATTGTATTTATATAAAATAATAAAACTTTTACATATATTATTTATTATAAAATTTCATTTATTTTGTACTATTGCAATATTGTACATTTTGTAATGTTGCATTACTTTATACAAAACGTTATTTATTGCACATTATTTGCGCTATTAAATGCGCTAGTTTATAATCTATTCTCTGTTCCTACATTTTAGGAGCAAAATGCATCTGTAATAATATAAAAGATATCAAAAATTCAGAAAAATATTATATATACCATTTCATAAAATATTATATATTAAATATCGTAATTATCATATTATTTGATTTAGACTCATAATGCAATGATATATTGGGTATGGGAATAAGTTTCCGCCCTTTTTAAATGAAAAAGGTGTGTTTATTTAAACAAATCTATATAAGTGAGTTTATTCAATGCTCCTTCGGAAGCGACAACTTTCTCCCACCTTTCCGGTAATAAACGGATTCCTCGAATGAAAAAATCTGGTTCTTTTGAAGCGATCCATTCATCAAGCCATTTTTTGATACCTTCATAAGAATTGAATCGTTCTCCAGAAAGGGCCGACTGCATGGATCGGAACAAATGGAAATCTGAAGGGGCAATGTCCGGTGAATACGGTGGGTGGGGCAGAATTTCCCACTTTACTCCTTCCAAGTATTTCTTGACCGGTTTTGCAACGTGTGGCCTAGCGTTGTCATGTAACAGAATCAGCTTGTTATGCCTATTGTCTCATTCCGGCCGTTTTTCTTTCAAAGCTTGGTTTAACGTATCAGTTGTAGCCGATAACGATCGCCAGTGATGGTTTCGGACGGTTTGAGCAGCTCATAATATATAATACCTCTTTGATCCCACCAGATGCACAACATAATCTTCGAAGCATGGATATTTCGTTTTGGCATTGATGGACCTGGTTCACCTGGCATTATCCATGCCTTCAAGCGTTTAGGGTTATCATAGTAGATCCATTTTTCATCGCCAGTTACGATACGATGTAGAAAACCCTTCCTTTGTTGTCATTGACCAAGCATCTCGCAGATGACCAAACGTCTTTCCATGTCTCTCTCTTTCAATTTCCTTCTTTTTATGACACCCAATTTCCTTCTTTTTGCACCATTCCCATTGAGTAGACGTTTTCCAAAAGTGGATCTATCAACATTTAACTCTTTTGTCAACCTATCGAGCGATAAACATGAATCTTCTTCGAGTAATGCTTGCAATTCTGCATCTTCAAATTTTTTCGGTGCACCTTCGCGTTCTTTGTCACGCACGTCAAAATCACCACTGTTGAATCGCCGAAACCATTCTTTACAACTAGTTTTCGATGGAGCATGCTCACCGTAAATATCTACGAGCAAACGATGCGTTTCCGCAGCACTTTTCTTTAAAATAAAATAATGGAGTAAAACTTCCCGCAAATGTTGCTTGTTTGGAATAAATTCCGACATCTTCAACGCAAAAAAAGTTACTCTTTGTTACGCTTCGAACGAATGCCATCTATTGGGCTCAAAAGTTTGGACACACACCTTTCAAAAATATGTCTTGCCATTCTATCAATCACACGAGTGTGGCTACTGTGCACAATATGGCGCCGAGGTTACCAATCAAGGCTGAGGACAATTGGCGGGAAAACGTTAGGTTGAGAATGAGCGCTACTCACTGCTTCAGAATTTTATGCCATGAGGCGATTTAATACGAATTTAATTAAATCTTAAACACTATTATGGATTACAAAATAGAGACGTGATTGCGTGAGTAAGACGGTTCGGATACCGGCATTTTGTCGCGGAGTTACAATACAAGAACAATGAAAAATATACTCTGAGGTATTATCCGACGACGCTAATACTTATCGCAGACATGAACAGTGATCGGTATCGTCTCGCGATACACAAAGTAATTCGGAATCTTAACTTCCGAGTTCTAACTTACTGACTATCGCAGAGAGTTACACGAGGTCCGTACGCGGCAAGCCATGACACCAGAGAGAGCGAACGGAAGAAAACGTGGAAAGAAGGACCACTTCAGCGCCGCGACGGACGCATCCAGCGCCGCCACTGGCGCTCGTAGCGCCGCAGCTAACGTTCGCAGCGCTGCGACCAACGCTCGCAGCGCCGCAGTACTCCCCTCCCAGTGTAAACGTTAAAAAAGAAAAAGAAATACTGGTTGCCATATCGCTAGAACAAGAATTACAAAAAAAAAGGAAATAAAAATAGATGGAACAACCAGGATTATACTTATTGGTCGCTTGCTTAACGTAACATTGCGCGAATTAATTCTTAAAACTAACAGTCTTTCGTTTGGTTGCTGGACTAGGATATATCTTTGGTTCATCTTGCACTGGAATGTTAGTTGAAGATGAAGACGCAGTGGACGAGGTAGTTTCTGAGTCTTGGATTAGTACGTACGCAGGCTTAAGTCTGTCGACCGTGACGTTGCTGGATTTGCCGTCGATTTCAATGGCGAAGACTTTGTCCGAAATGCGCTCTAGTACTCTATGCGGTCCGGTGTATGGTTGGTCCAGAGGACGTCTATTGCCTTCAACTTTGATGAAGACGTGAGAGCAATTATATAAATCTTTGTGGAAAAATAACTTAGGTCTAATGTGATGAGAAGTTGGTCTAGGCCGCAACTTTTGCATAATTACGCGGAAATCCTCGACGAAAATTCGTGGATCGCTCGACATTTCTTCAAAGGAGAAAAATTCACCTGGTACTTTGAGCGTAGTGCCGTACACTAATTCCGCTACGGAAGCGCCTAGATCTTCCTTGAGACAAGTTCTCAGTCCAAGTAATACTACTGGCAGTGTATCAGTCCA
>JAANIC010005007.1:381352-404174 GCA_017607545.1 Acromyrmex charruanus | reverse complement strand
GCGAGGCCCATGATCTATCGCGCGATAAACGGGTTTCCAGTCTGGCCAACTGATCTACAATCGCGGATAATTGCGAATCTATCGGGTTGGCCTTCGGCGGCGCAACCGTTGCGACGGCATTAACGCTAGAGGATAGCACGTCCGTTATTCGGTCTGCTAGTTGCGATAGCTCCTCGAGTTCGTGCTTGCTAGTGGCTAGTATAACCTGCACTTGTTGTGGTAGGCGCTGTAGCCACAATGATTTGAGCACCTCTTCTGACGCGCCATTTTGCGCGAGATCTCGCATTCGACGGAGCAATTGCGACTGGCGGCGGTCACCTAGGTCAACCTCGTTTAATAACTTACGCAATTTCTTTTCGGCGCTGTCCGCGAAGCTTCTCACTAATCTATCTTTGAGCACGGCATATCTATCTATCGCAGGCGGATTGAGTATGATGTCGCTAACTTCGGACAAAGAGGAGTCGTCAAGGCACTGTATCACATAATTGTATCTCGTGTCGTCTACAGTTATGCCTGCGGTGAGGAATTGAGCTTCCATTTGTACAAACCAGAGGTCTGGCTTCGATTTCCAAAACGGCATGGATCTAATTCCGACTCGCGCGAGCGCGGGTATTTCCACTATACGCGACGATGCACCGCTGTCCTGATTGCGCGCAGGGGAATCGCTTGAGCCACTAAGCATGTCGGCGGTTTATTTAGACGCGCGCGTAAGGTCAAACGCGAGAGGTCAAAAACGTGCCAAACGCCACGCAATCACGTCGGGGTCACCAGTTTGTGGCTATTGGTGCGACTGCTGTGCACAATATGGCGCCGAGATTACCAACCAAGGCGGAGGACAATTGGCGGGAAAACGTTAGGTTGAGAATGAGCGCTACTCACTGCTTTAGAATTTTATGCCATGAGACGATTTAATACGAATTTAATTAAATCTTAAACATTATTATGGATTACAAAATAGAGACGTGATTGCGTGAGTAAGACGGTTCGGATACCGCCATTTTGTCGCGGAGTTACAATACAAGAACAATGAAAAATATACTCTGAGGAATTATCCGACGACGCTAATACTTATCGCAGACATGAACAGTGATCGGTATCGTCTCGCGGTATACACAAAGTAATTCGGAATCTTAACTTCCGAGTTCTAACTTACTGACTATCGCAGAGAGTTACACGATGTCCGCACGCGGCAAGCCATGACACCAGAGAGAGCGAACGGAAGAAAACATGGAAAGAAGGACCACTTCAGCCGCGACGAACGCATGCAGCGCCGCCACTGGCGCTCGTAGCGCCGCAGCTAACGTTCGCAGCGCTGCGACCAACGCTCGCAGCGCCGCAACCAACGCTCGCAACGCCACACGAGCAATGCTACTAACGACATCTTTCTGCAATGAGCGGAAACTTATTCCCATACCCAATATATAATATGTTTGTGTTGTCTATGTATTATTTGTGATATCAGTAGAATAAAGAATATATACTCGTATATGTATTATATTTATGTATGTATGTACACATGTATATATTTCTCGATATTGTTTCATTGCTACGTTATAAATTTTCCCTCCAAGGACGACAAATTTTTTTTTTTGGTAGTTCGATACGATCGACACTGGTTGAAGATTTTTTTGTGGCGACGAAGGATTTTTGCGCATGCGCGGAAGATTTTTCAGTGATCCGATGGAACAACATTGATTGTGTTTAAGCCTTTATAACGACTTACGAATTCGTAACTAAAAAGATAGTCTTAAGATAGTCTATGCTTATTTTGAACAAGATGTGTTTATGAATTATGTCAAGACTGTTCAAGACATTTTGAAATAAGATCGTCTTCGATAATTTTTAACTTGAGATTTTACTACAAATATTGTTTTTTTTTCGACTGTAAAGCTAGAAGATATCTTAAGATCGTACTTAATAAAATCACTAGATTAACAAAGTACTCCGAACTACTGCCATTTTGACTCCATAAGGCGTAATTATTCAAAACTACAGCCTCTTTTGCTACGATTTTTTGCAATTTTTAACACAGCAATTGGGCACTTTCGATAATAACAGAATCAGGTTCTTCTTCTTCTTCCAGATCTCGGTATGGATTTCCGATCTTTCAACAGAATCAAGTTAGGATAGCACTTTGACACCATTTTGGCTCCAAATGCTAATTCAATGAATTTTCTCGTTGCGGTACTTTGTTAATCTAGTGACTTTAATACTTAAGACAATCTTGAATATAAGAACGGACTGAATACCGATCTTATTTTCTATACCTTAAATATAAGGCTCGTTCTATGTATCAGTCATATGTCGATGTTGGCTGTCGCTAGTCGTTTGTCGTATGTTGTATGTCGCACATGAATACGACTTGCTATTCTACAATTAAGTCGTTGATCGAAGTCGGAACAAATATAAAGAATGGATATCATTTGCTGACATTTTAATGACATCAAACGAGCAATCTGTCAATATTACTAAACGCAGCGTTACAAGTACTTATCGTTTAATCTGGAAATTAAATGTATACTGGTACTCGGACTTGTAATAAATTTTATACAACCATATATGAACAACATATTGTAGAATAATGCGATTCTACTTGCTTGACGACTACTATGTATTGATTTAATTAGTTTTATAATATTGAAAAGGATCAAAATGATGATCGAAACATATATTATTCAAGTTATTATTGAATAAATTTATATACACGAATTCATCCAGTGTCAGCTCTTATAGGCATTTCTTAAGTTTGATACAAAAGAATTAAATTACAAAATATTTTTATATTAAATAATAATAATTTAACAAACAAAAAATTATCTGACATATTTATATCATAACAGTTTCTCAAATTTGTGGATATTTGTTGCCAGATCTCTTTTTTTTTGCTAACATTTTTAAAATCCACATCGCGTTTATCATATAAGCAATAATTTTCGCGAACATAATCAATAATTATTTCATCTACATTCAGTGATTCCATAATATAATATAAGTATATCCATATATCTGTATAAAAATATCTGTTTATCCATACACAAATGTGTCCGAAGGTTATATTTCATCTAGTCGTAAAAGGTCGGAAAAGGTGAAAATTGATCATCTTCTATTCCGACAACAACAGCCGACTTGCGACAACTTCATTCAACATCCGATAATCTAGTGCGCATGCATCCGACTCCGGCATACGACTGATTGTAGAACGGGCCTAAGACCAGAGTTGATTCTGTATTTTCAAACAAGGTGAAAATTATAAAAGCAAGCAAATTTACTAGGTGTTGACCAATGAAATAATCAGTATTCTAGTAAATTCGCTTATTTTTATAATTTTCATCTCATTTCAAGATACAGAATCGATCTCTTGACTATGGCTACGGTCCACTTGATGCTACAAACGCATCGAAGCATATTTTGATTGGTCAATTAGTAAAATTTTTTCTTCCGATTGGTCAATCAAACGCTTTGAAGCATTTGTAGCGTCAAGTGGACCTCACTCTATTGCTGGATTCACACTAGATCCGACGTGCGTCGTACGATGTTCTACAATCAATCAGAAAGCAGAATTTTATTTCGTATCGATGATATGAAGCAAAATCTTGTTTTCTGATTGGTTGCAGAACGTCGTATGAAGCACGTCAGATCCAATGTGAATCCAGCATATGAATACGGGCAATAGCGTTTTGGTTATTGCAATTAAGTTTTAGAACGCACTCCAGAATATTCACGATGGCTTAGTTTACATCATGCACTTGATACGAATATTAACATTACTAACTAGTAACTTTCTATTGAATGATCTTAATTTCGGCGATTTGTTGAAACATATACATAATATATATGTAAATAATCATTATGATGTACATTGTACCAATTTAGTACATCATTCTTTAAAAATACATTGCTGAAATTAAAATAATAGAAAGTTACTAGTTAGTACGTATATCAAGTGCACGATGTGAAACTAGGCCTTTCTGGTTCATCATGGGCTGTAGCAGTCATTTTAATTAAACGTCCAACTAAATAGCAACAGTTCGATCCAAGTTGCAGTCAACGAGTATCGTCAAGTATCTCACGCGTTGCGAAAAATTGTCGGATAAATGGCGGGTCATAATTATCTGAGCGATCCAAAAAATCCGTTTTTCTCATTAGAGGATGACGTGGACGATGAGACGTTTCTAAGGAACGCTCCAGTTAGAAGTGAACCCGCGGGGCGTTATCAGAACTTTGATAATGATTTTACGCAAACACGTCAACAATTGTTGCAACGTAAGAAGGAAATCGAGGAACGCACGGTACAGTCTTCAGAAAGATCTGTTTCGCTTCTAAGAGACTCCGAGCAAATTGGTGTAGCTACAGCCGAGGTAATTGTAATGATGCACCATCAATTTGCTATCGTTACTAGTATGCTGATAGTATGACAACTGACAGAAAATTTATGTCTGCTTAACATATTCAATAAATAAATTAATTTTGGTTTTTCTATGACACTAGGCCCGATTTCACATATGGTTACCTAAAGACTAAAGGTAATCAAGAAATTCATGAATGAATTTTATTGATAAATCAGTTAACAACCTTTAATCTTTAGGTAATCATATATTGTGAAAATGGACCCTGTATTATAAATATATATAAACTATTATTTAAATTTATATTTCCAGGAATTAATCAGACAAAAAGAACAGCTGCAGAGGACAGAAAAAAGATTAGATGATATTAACAGTACATTAAGATTTAGCCAAAAACACATACAGGGCATAAAGAGTGTATTTGGTAGTCTGAAAAATTATCTCAGTGGCAAATCTTTAGAAGCTCCGATACCATCCACAAAGTTGTCGGAATCTTCCAGTTCTGGATCTATAACATCTCCTGCATTGTCTAATACATTAGAACAAGTACAAAGTAACATAAACAATTCATATTCATCAACAATGATAAGAGGAAGTTATGATGACCATAATCTGGAAGATGTTAAACCTACTGGCGATAGAATAACTAAAGTTCTTGAACAGAATCTAAGTGAGATGAGTGGATCATTGGCAAGACTGAAACATCTTGCAATCGGTTTATCCGAAGAAATAGATTCACAGAATGATCTGATCGATAATATAACTGATAAAACTGAGAAAGCTGATATAATGTTGCAGCAACAAAATAAAGATATGTTACATTTATTGAAGAAATAAGTTTGACATCCGTCATATATCAAAAACTTTTTGTTTGTAATAATATATATTAACTATACTTCTATGAAGTATAGATATATAGTACATGTTAAGCAACAGAACAAATTTTTCACATTAATTTGTATTGTTGAATCAGTATATGTCAACCGTGCAATTATATTATTGTGCGACGTGTTTTATAGGGTTTTTCACAAAGCAAGATTATGCAATTTTTACATAATAATGAAATATAGATAATGAAATATATCTATAGAATCTACAATGAAATCTATAGAACATGTTTGTTACTAGAGATTATGATCTTTAATGAGGAAAAGCTCTTTCTTTTGCAATTGTCTGTACTATAAAACTAAACGTGATATCTTTACGTGTGAATGTTAAATAAAGATGTTTTCATTATTTCTTAAGATCTTTTGTAATCTTTTAAAATGAGAAACTGTTTAAAATGAGAACTGTGATAAATGTATACACACATATATGTATTTCTGTATATAATAATTGTCCTAAATAGATCTTGATTTATTAAAAACTCATGATTTACTAAAGAAATAAAAAGTATACGTGGACATATTTATATAATGATGAGAAAATTATAATTTATACTATTTTCATTAGTTTTATGTAAATGTATTTATTATATGTATAAATAGGTTGAATAACATTTATGGATAATTCAATATGAATTTTAATTATAAGGACACTTTCAGAATGCTTGAACTGATGTGAATCTTTACTAATTCGTTTCTTACACTTCTAAATCTTTTTGATTGTTTATGCAATTTTGAATTTATATATGTGCATTATATGTATAAAATATAGTTTAATTGATTTATATGAAGAGCAATAATATGCAATATATATGGTAGTCGATAGATAATAATTATGTAATTATAATTTATCAATTTCATAATATTCTTTCCTTTAGTTTTTTATATAGATATAAAATTATAGATAATTAAAATGATATAAATACATTTGATATAAATACAAAAAATATATACTATACATTATATCCATGCACAAAGGAATCCCAGAATGATCGCCAAATATTTCATGTGCTAATAAAGCAGACTAAATTGAGTCTAAAAGCTCTCTATCATTTTACAATTTTTGCAATAGTTAACAAGTTATTAATTAATAAAAATCGCCGAATATTGGTTTTTAATAATTTTTTTTCTCAAATACTATCAACTTTACAGAAAAATAAAGAATTGTTTATTTTCTTTTCATAGAGTTCTGAGATTTGTTTCAAAATTTTTTATATTGAGTACCGCATTTTTTTATATTGATAAAAATAATTGCCAATCAGAAAATGCAGTGCACTAAAAAGTATATAAAAAATTCTGAAAAAATTCTTAGAGCTCTACGAGAAGAAAATAAACAATTTTTGTCTTGCTGTTTTTTTTTTGCAAAATTGATAGTATTGTAAAAAATTATTGAATATTCAGCGATTTTTAGTAATTAATATCTCGTTAACTATTACGAAAATTGCAAAACAGGACTTTTCGATTTAATTTAGTTCGCTCTACCTGCCCACGAACATTGTCGGTTAAATTTCCGAACATTGTATACGTGTATATGGTAGAGTGGTATTAAAGTAGTGATATCAAAAGACCAATGGTTTACGAGATATTTTATACTTTATTTTGACATATATTCATATAAAATATTAAATAACTCGTAAACGACTAATTTTTTGATAATCCATTTAATTAATTTTTTGATAATTCATTTAATTATACCTTAATACTTTTATGAAAATAAGGAGATGAATCAGTTGATGTAAAGAAGACACATATAATTGCTTTAAAAAATATGTACGCAAAATGGATAATTTTTTAAATAAGGACCTATGTGTTTTCTTTCCACCAACTGATTCATCTCGTTATTTTGTTCACAGAAGTATAAAGGTACGATTATAAAAAAATTAATAGTTTACGAGTTATTTAACATTTTATATCAGTATATGTCACAATAAGGTATAAAATATTTCTTGAAATATTTCTCTATTGGTTGAAGTATTGATACCACTTGCTTAATACTTTCATATGCAAAGTAATTAGAGGAATTACATTGTGTGAAAAAATTATACTTATAAACTATATTTAAATTCCATTTAAAAAATTGGAGGCAACCTTCTTATCTTTTTGATGCCTCCATCTAGAAAAAAAATGACATGACTAAAATACGTATCCCTCGATACTATTTTACTTTCATTTGAAATATTTTTTTATATTATCAAAAATAAATAAGATATTTCAGATGGTCGATTTAAGTGGATCACCCTATATACATATATACAGGATGTTCGGACTTTCAATCGACAACGTTCGTGGGCAGGTGGATTAAACTGAGTTGAAAAGTCCTCTACGTTTAGCAATTTTCGCAATAATTAACAAGATATCATTTACCAAATATCGCTGAATATTGGTTTTCAATAATTTTTTACTCAAATGTTATCACTTTACGGAAAATCAATAAGAGACAACTGAAATTTTTTTTTTTTTTATAAAGCTCTGAAAATTTTTTAAGAATTTTTTAATGCCGTATTTTCTCATGTTGGTAAAAATAATTGCCATTAAGAAAATGCAGAGTAGGGAATATGCCGAATAGGGGAGCATTCTCTGATGACCTTGACCTTGATATCGCTTGTCAAGGTCATGACCCTGAGTGACTTCCACCAAGTTTTAGTCGTCGCTCGTTATTCGTTAAAAAGTTATTAACAAAAAAAATTTGGAAAATAAAGTCTCTTTTCTACTACACGAAACAAAAATTCTCTACTTTAAAATATATATTACGATTTTCCATGAGAAGTGACCCCCCTTCCCCCTGTGCAAAGGGGCGCACGACTCACCTCCGACTCTCACCCCCCCCTCCATCTCTGCAAAGGAGCGCACGACTCTCATCTTCGACTCTCATCCCCAAGAATTAAAAAATCATAACATCTCATTACTGCTACAATGAAATTTATTTAAGAACATTATTAATAGGATATATATTTTTCATGATTTCAAAGAATGCTTCGATTCTTTCTTCAAAAGAGTACACTCTTTTAAATAAAAATTCGGCGAGGTAATGTTTATAATGTTTTTCAGAAAGTCCATAACGAGGAATTGCACTGCGCATATCACGCCACATTCGTTTTATAGTTTGAGTGCGGCATCCACTTACAGGATCAACAAAATTTTGTGAATGATTTACGCACATATGATCATAATTGTGTTGATTATAGTTGATCTATTGAAGCGTATCCACGCCAACCATCATGTATATTATTGTTTCCGGTAATATGTGACGACGTATGTATGTCATTGAAGTATTTTCTGTACGGTCTTTCACAAGAATTATGAAAATATGGTCACTATTACGTTCGTAGCCTCCAAAGACCCATTGTCCTCGTATACGACTACGATTATATTTTTGCTTCCCTACGTGATTAATATAATTTAATAAAAGGAAAATGGAAGAATTTTAAATCATAAACACGATTGCCAATTCTCGGTTTTGCCTCATCTACTTCCACTATTTTTCCTGGACCACCTAAAATTGTATCTTGGTCCAACCACTGAGCCAGTAACTAAAATATGCCAAAATAGTAAATAACATGAAAAAAATATATTATTTTATTTTAATTATCTCACGACAAAAATTGGTCCAATCAACAACACTATGAGAATTCATTTGTAATTCATATTGCAAAAATTATTGCCGTGGTGGATGCAACATTAATGTTATGGAATGTGCTCGATGGTGAGCCGGGGACTTGCCCAAATGCCTTATGAGAATGTTCTCCTCGATTGTGTGGACTGCATTAATGAATTGCTTTGCAAACAAACTGAGATCTTTTATTACAATGTAGTCTGAGCTTACAATAATCGCTGACTTTTTATACGCACACTCGCGCCATACGTACATACCGCCAGCGCTATCAACTTTTTTCACTGCAATTACCGATACCTCAGCGCCACGGCAGCACCAGCCAACTAAACCTATTATCGCCTGAGCGGTTACCTGCGCCAAATGGGCCCATAAATCCTATCAAGTTATCACGTAACAATTAAAAAATATGCAATGAAACGACATGCTTTCTCTAAACCAAGATGAAAATGGGAGAAGCATGTGTTATTGAATGAGCTTAACTTGAAATTGCATATTTTCCTTTGTCTTTTATGACTACGAACAACTTTATAATAATCTCCCGTGCAATGAAATAGCAATTCTTTATTCATACGTAGATTGAGATTGATTTTACATCGTGGACACTCAACATTTTGTCTAATTATACCTTTCTCGCACAAATAAGAAAATAATTCGTCATAATTATCAATTAAGCGTAAAAATTCGTGAAGCCGCATGTTGACGTGTTAGAAATCTATCAACTATTGAATACAAGGAATGTTCGAGAGCTTTGATAATAAGTCTATTATTGTTATGAATATACATAAGTGTGTATGTATATCTAACTGTGTTTATATTCAAAGTACATAGATTTCGATTTTACAATAACAGGGAGGGGAGTAGGAGTGAGAGTCGAAGGTGAGAGTCGTGCGCTCTTGAAGCAGAGAGGAAGGGGGGTGAGAGTCGTGTGCTTATTTGCAGGGGGAAGGAAGGGCGAGAGTCGAAGATGAAAGTCATGCGCTTCCTTGCAGGGGAGAGAGAGGGGGGGGGGTGAGAGTCGCTTCGTGTTGAAAGTTAGAACCTATGTGGAATAGTATTTAATGTATAATCTGCATATATAGCAGAAATAATATGTTATTTTTTAATCTTCTTTTGTCAATAACTTTTTAACCAATAATGAGCAACGGCTAAAACTTGGTGGAGGTCATTCAGGGTCATGACCTTGACAAGTGATGTCAAAGTCAAAGTCATTGGAGAATGCTCCCCTATTCAGCATATTTACCATGATTTCAAAACATGACAGTTGATGAGATATAGTTTACGATTTTCCGTGTGCTTTATGTATCGCATTTATAGAAGTGATCCGCAAGAATTCAACTTGGTCTTGGGCGTTAGGTGCGAGATCAGAATGTTGAAAATCCTGCGTTCAATCCTTCTTTTTTCTTTTTTCCATAATATTTTTTTAATAAATAACGTTATTAATAAATATATTACTCCAAATATATTTTTATAAAATTATAGAAATTATATGTGTACTTCAGTGTGCTCACAATTAGTTGCACATTTCGGGCCGATTTCTGAAGTACTGCCTACTTTTCCCTCACAACTATTCAAAGCTCGACGGCCGAACCTCTGGATCGCGCGCGGACGTGCATGTCAGAAGTGTCACAGTATAAGAAACATGTTGCGACTATACCTTTCAGCAAATTCTCATGAAAATATTTTCCTTCCTACATAAATGTTATTTTCTTATAATAATAATGGTGATTAAACATCATATTAATAAGTAAATACATTTTATTGAATGTAATGTACTTTTAAAATATTACTTTATTAATAATAAGATTGGAAATAAGACCGTTTATGTTAAATACATTATTTTGAATACGAAGAAATGATTAAGATTAATTTAGGAAATTTGGGGGGATTATTAATATTTTAGATTGATTGCGTTGATAGTCTGACAACCATATCGGCACGCAATTATCATTTCTGAAATTAATTCATTTATATGAATATATATAATAGTTCAACATCTTAACATTCAGACAATAGTGGCGCTTCGCATTTAAAGTAATGTATTACTTTATTATTTTTATGATACATTCGGTTTTCTTTCAAAGAGTTGCTGACCATGCTTATGTGCCAGAAATGTGTTACAGAATGTAATATCTTTTAATATAGAATAATAACAATACCAATTTAAGGCTAATAGCTAAGAATCGACACAGGACGAGGTGCGTAATTTTAATGTGGAATGATGACAACTCCAATAACTCCGTGATATCTTCTTTATTCAACATGTGAATAAAGAAGGCATGTTGAATAAAGATCATGGAGTTATTGGAATTAAGTCATCATTCTCCACATTAAAATTACGCACCTCGTCCTGTGTCGACTCTTATTAGTCTTAAATTGGTATTGTTATTATTTTAAGTAGTGAGAGATCGATTAAGATTTTCAATTTTATTATTTTAATATAGAAATTTACTTTACCCCGTCATATATTTGATCATCAGATTGTATTATATTTTAGTGGAATAAACGTGGAAAAAATTTAAAATACGCTCAATAATAGAACTTCAAAGATAATAGAGTTTTTTTCAATAATGTAGATCCAGATATGGTGAACGCTAAAGTCACGTTTTTCTTTTCTTAAATAGTTGCTAAGAAGAAGGTACGTGACCATGATATCGATTATGTATCTTTTTCCTTACGGTAAAAACGTGAAAAGTAAAAATTTTTTGAATGTATGTGTGTACATGTATATGCACACATACATAAAATTTTTCATTTTTCACATTTTCGTTCTAGAAAAAAAGTTACTTGATCGATACTCTTAGCGATACTCCATTCTGAATAAACGGTATTGCAAAAACTCCCCAATATCGAAAGTTATTGTTCATTATAATTATCGTATTGCATTATTGTCAATTATATTGTAAAATGTATATATATATAATTATATATATATATATATAATTATATATATACATTTTACAATATAATTGACAATAATATATATATATATATATACATACACAGGGTGTCTCTTAAGATGGGTCGAGGCCACATTGGGGGAATGGATCAACGGAGAATGGATCAAAGGAAACAAAGAATTCTTATACCATTTTGAGATACTCGCTATAGTTTTTGAATTAGAAAAAAAAATGTCTAAGTCAATATGCGATTAAGCCGCGCAGCACGAATTCGTAGGACGACCCACTCGAGCGGCGAAGCGCTTTTTCCCCCTCTCTGCGCGCCGCCGCCGCTGCCGAAAAGAGACAAGATTGCAAAAAACATTATAAATACACCGAAGTCACGCAATAGTAAAAATCTAAGCTTTGTTATCCGAGACTGACTAACAATTTCATCTTAGGAAAACAGGCGCCACGTCGCGCTTAAAAAATCATAAAACGCATGGGATAACTTCCCACGGTAGCGTTATTTAAGATCAGACTCGCGACTGATAATGGTTGCCCTGCACGCAAAACTAGTTATGCACGGTAACCATCTGTTTACCTAGCCATATTTTCCGCGAAAATAACAGAATTCGTCATTGCTCCGTCTGGAGCAATCTTAGCTCTTTAAGGAATAACGTAAATCACTTCTTTTCTTCTCGAAACTCCTCTAACGATGTACTTTAGATTAACAACGATAGGACGCTATAAAAATCGTAAATCTCGCGTTGCATTTAGTTGACATTGCAACTAAATTTTGCATTCTAGACAAAGGGCACAACACCCTTTTTTCGGAGTCTAAATAGAAGTCCCTCAGAAGCGCAGAGCGTCAGTATGGAATTCTAAACCACTCGGTCCACGTCCGTGAAGTTCGCGATCCAAACTATTGTTGCGATCAATACGAAAATCAAGCTAACTCGGTTCACGTCAGTGCAGTTCACGAATTAATTTTGTCGCGGGCAGTGCGGAAATTATCAAAACCCGCGCTAATCACGCCAGTTCGCGGTTTCATACGAGTGCGAAGTTGTGGACAAATTGTCACTGGAATCATTAGGCGTACGCTACTGCGACTGCTCTTCTGACGCTCTCCGCGGACGACGGACCTCCTCCGTTATCTATCGGAAGCTACCCGATATCTTATGGACAGCTAGCTAACAGTAAGTCGCCATTCCTTCCGGTTCATCCCCTCGTCTCCCCGCATGGAAACACATTTATTGGGTATGGGAATAAGTTTCCGCCCTTTTAAATGAAAAAGATGTGTTTATTTAAACAAATCTATATAAGTGAGTTTATTCAAAGTATGCTCCTTCGGAAGCGACAACTTTCTCCCACCTTTCCGGTAATAAATGGATTCCTCGAATGAAAAAAATCTGGTTCTTTTGAAGCGATCCATTCATCAAGCCATTTTTTGATACCTTCATAAGAATTGAATCGTTCTCCAGAAAGGGCCGACTGCATGGATCGGAACAAATGGAAATCTGAACGGACAATGTCCGGTGAATACGGCGGGTGGGGCAGAATTTCCCACTTTACTCCTTCCAAGTATTTCTTGACCGGTTTTGCAACGTGTAGCCTAGCGTTGTCATGTAACAGAATCAGTTTGTTGTGCCTATTGTCCCATTCCGATCGTTTTTCTTTCAAAGCTTGGTTTAAACGTATCAGTTGTAGCCGATAACGATCGCCAGTGATGGTTTTGGACGGTTTGAGCAGCTCATAATATATAATACCTCTCTGATCCCACCAGATGCACAACATAATCTTCGAAGCATGGATATTTCGTTTTGGCGTTGATGGACCTGGTTCACCTGGCATCACCCATGCCTTCAAGCGTTTAGGATTATCGTAGTAGATCCATTTTTCATCACCAGTTACGATGTAGAAAACCCTTCCTTTGTTGTCATTAACGAAGCATCTCGCAGATGACCAAACGTCTTTCCATGTCTCTCTCTTTCAATTTGTATGGCACCCAATTTCCTTCTTTTTGCACCATTCCCATTGAGTAGATGTTTTCCAACAGTGGATCTATCAACATTTAACTCTTTTGTCAACCTATCGAGCGATAAACATGAATCTTCTTCGAGTAATGCTTGCAATTCTGCATCTTCAAATTTTTTCGGTGCACTTTCGCGTTCTTTGTCAAAATCACCACTGTTGAATCGCCGAAACCATTCTTTACAACTAGTTTTCGATGGAGCATGCTCACCGTAAATATCTACGAGCAAACGATGCGTTTCCGCAGCACTTTTCTTTAAAATAAAATAATGGAGTAAAACTTCCCGCAAATGTTTTTGGAATAAATTCCGACATCTTCAACGCAAAAAAAGTTACCCTTTGTTACGCTTCGAATGAATGCCCTCTATTGGGCTCAAAAGTTTGGACACACACCTTTCAAAAACATGTCTTGCCATTCTATCAAACATACGAGCAATGCTACTAACGACATCTTTCTGCAATGGGCGGAAACTTATTCCCATACCCAATATATTCACTTATCCGAGTTTCCGACGAAACATACACATATTTAATTTTAACCCTTCGGTTTGTAGTGCGTACTAGTACCATTAAAAAACGCGGACGAACCCCTTATGTCCGCAGGAGTAGACGGAACCATCCCCTTGGCCAACCCACAATCGCGCCGCCAACTGACCGACGACCAATTTCGCGAGGTCTCCTACTAACCAACGTTAGAACAGACATTCTTAGATCTCATCTCTCCTTCTATCATTGATCCTGCTATCCGGGAAATCCTAAATTATTCCCCTGCTCCTCTCGAAGAACGATTCCCTCTCTCTCCTCTCGAAGAACGATTTCTTTCCCTCCTCCCTTGGATCAGCTTCCAACCTCTCCTTTTCAAGCGAATTCCGATCGACTGGGATCGGTTATTTAGAATATATTCGTCCCCTTCCAACGAAGGGGATAAAATAGTCACAGTTTACATCCCAGGAAACCCCACTCCTTACACTGTCCTTTACAAGCACCTCATCTTGATGTGCTCCTGCAACACTTTCCTCGCTTCCCATACCCAATCCTTTCCTCTCCTCACACACACGCACGCACGCACGCACGCACGCACGCACGCACGCACGCACGCACGCACGCACGCACGCACGCACGCACGCACGCACGCACGCACGCACGCACGCACGCACGTACGCACTTCCATAATGTATTAAGTATATTCTTATGTAAAAAAAAGGGAGAAGTTATTATGTGTAAAAATTTTTTTTTAATATTTCTTCTTTTTATTATTAATAAATGTAACTTACAAGGGAACGCAACTAGTTGTATGTCGCCGATTTGAGCTTTTAGTATGTTGTTCTACAGACAAAAATAAGAGACATGTATTTTTTTATACGTGCTGAGTCGCATGTTAAGGGAGTGAAATCCTCTCTTGAAGAAAATCGGTTTTTTTCTTTCGAAACGAATATCTTCGAAACTATAAGAGATAGAAAAAAATTTCTACATGCAAATTGAATGGTTGCAAGAGTACTTTATAACTATAATAAAACAAATTTTTTTTAGTTATTTATTTATTGTATACTCCCACCATCCCCTCTTATTTTCAAAAATTTTTTAATTTTTTTATATCACCAAAATTAAAGATCATTTTATGCTGAAAACAATTATGTGTATTTAAATCATGTTCCCAAAAACCATTTTTGAGATATGAACGAAAACGTCTCTATATACGCCGTACTTACGTATTCGTCTCATACCGCGTTGGTTGCGCGAGATAGTGATAAAGGCAACACAGTTTATCACAGTGCAGTAGTGGCTATTGAAATAAGTTTTGTAAATAATAATAATAATAACAATAATAATAATAACAATACCAACAGCAACAGTGATTTTGTCAACCTGTTAAAATCAGTCGAATATTTTTGAAGGTACATTTATAAAAGAATATACAAAATATTTTGAACAATTAAGAACAAAGCATTAATAAAGAAATTAATACTTTAATAAAACTTTATTCATTTCATTTTCATCGTAGAGCAGCTAATTGCATTTAATGTTGACATCAATAATGTATTGATAACTGTAAGATGAACATATTATTATCATTATTTCTGGTTGTGGTAACTGTAGCAATTTTTTCCGTGTGCGAAAGCATTATCAAGATGACGAAAGCATTATCAAGATGAACGCATTATCGAATATCTTCGAAACTATGAAGGATAGAAAAATAGTATACTGAAATTCGTTCCAACTTTTCAAGTCTACCACCTACATTCATTTGCTTTTCCCATCGTGGCAATTGGTCTGCTGACATTACTTTCCGAAATCTTGATTTTACAGATTCAATTGTTCTCGGCTTTAACTTACCACTTCTCCAATATTCAACTGCTCCTTTTTTATATTTTGCTGAAATATCGTCGATGTCACAAACCATTTCTTTTACAATACGTGCATAATTTTCTTCTTCATCTATGAATTCTATTTCTTGTGCTTCTGATACATCATATGAGTTTAAAAAATCCAACGATTCTTCTTGTTCAATTTCATAGTAGTCTTCATACATTTCTTTTATCATCTTTTCCATTTTTCTCTGCATCGTAACTTCTTTTGTTGCTATAGGACTTTCTAGAAAGTCCACGGCAGTAAATACTGCAGACAGTAGTATTATTACATTTCATGGATTAAACCGCATTATTTTCTAAAAATTATAAATATTATTTACATTCATTTCCAATATAATAATTACTAAAAAGAAAGAGAGAATAGTTTTTATTGTCTATTTCATAATAAATTTGATACCTTCTTATTTGGTTATCTTTCAAAGGAATTCGTTGAACAAGGGAAAACACAATTTTATATAATGTATATATGACGTCTTCCTACAAGTATTTTAAAAACGTTATTAAATTATAAATATACTGTTTCATCAAATCCTAATAGTTGAATACTATTTTTCGCCTAGATTAATAAGACGTAATGTTTTGCAATACATTATTCATAACATTGAACACTGCAATTACTGTACGATCAACATATAATGCAGTTATAAAAAATAAATACTTATTAGCCAATTAGTATCATTAGCAACTAGTAGTACTTATTCGAAATTAAACACGAAATTGAATTCATTCCAACGATTTGCCGCTTTTTATACTTATGTGTCAATAACATACGCAGACAAAAATTATTGTTTTATCTGTCAGCAAATCTACATATTTTTTACATCACCTTATCAATACATTATTGATGTCAACATTAAATGGAATTAGCTGCTCTACGATGAAAATGAAATGAATAAAATTTTATTAAAGTATTAATTTCTTTATTAATGCTTTGTTCTTAATTGTTCAAAATATTTTGTATATTCTTTTATAAACATACCTTCAAAAGTATTTGACTTGATTTTAGGCAGGTGACAAAGTCACTGTTGCTGTTGGTATTGTTATTATTATTATTGTTATTATTATTATTATTGCAAAACTTATGTCAATACTTATGTCAACTTATACAAAACTTATGTCAATAGTCACTACTGCACTGTGATAAACTGTGTTGTCTTTATCACTATCTCACGCAACCAACGCGGTATGAGACGAATACGTAGGTACGGAGCGCGTATATAGAGACGTTTTCGTTCATATCTCAAAAATGGTTTTTCGGAATATGATTTAAATACACATCGTTGTTTTCAGCGTAAATGATCGACCTATAAATACTCGACAATACAGATTCCCGCAAATTCATAAAGAAGAAATAAATAGACAGGTAGAAGAACTGTTAGAAGGAAGCATCGTAAAACCTTCTCAATCACTGTATAATACGCCTATAAGGATAGTTCCCAAAAAGGAAGATACAAAGGGAAACAAACGATGAAAAATGCTATTAGATTTCCGAGCTTTAAACGAAAAAACTGTCGGAGACGCATACTCGGTACCTATTGAATATTATTGACATTCTGGATCAATTAGGCGGAGTGCAATATTTCTCGGTATGCGACTTAGCATCTGGATCAAATAAAGATGGATCCTGCTGACAATCATAAAACTGCACATTCACAACTCCTTTCGGTCATTACGAATTTGACCGAATGCCTTTCGGATTAAAGAATGCACCCGCTACTTTTCAATTTGATTGATAGATTTAGTATTATCAGGATTGCAAGGCGAAGAACTATTTGTGTACATGGATGACATTGTCATCTACGCTGCTTCATTAGAAGAACACGAAAGGAAGTATAATTTGTTAATAGAACGGTTACGCAAAGCTGATTAAAATTACAGCCTGACAAATGCGAATTCTTGAAAACTGAAGTTACTTATTTGGGGTGTAATTAGTAAGGATGGAGTTAAACCCGATCCGAAGAAATTAGAAGCTGTAAGATAATTTTCAAGGCTCAAAACGCCGAAAAATTTCTTGGATTAGCCAGATATTACCAAAGATTTATGTTAAATTTTGCAAAATTAACCAAATCCCTCACCAATTTGTTAAAAAATGACACTAAATTTGAATGGACAATAGGTCAAGAAGACTCCTTCCAAGCATTAAAGGAGAAATTGTGCGAAAAATCTGTCTTACAATATCCCAACTTTTCCAAACTTTTATATTGACTACTGATGCTTCCGGAATAACGATTGGAGGCATCCTATCACAAGGAGAAATAAATAAAGATCGACCGATAGCATATGCTTCGCGAACTCTAACCGAAAACTAAATAAAATACACTTATGAGAAGGGAGCTTTAGCCATAGTGAATTGTGTCAAGCATCTTAGACCTTATCTATCTGGTCGGAAATTTACTTTAGTCACGGACCACAAATCTTTTCTCTGGTTTAAAAATGCATAGGACGCAAACATGCGAATACTACGATGGAGATTAAAATTAGCTGAATACGATGTGATATATAAAACAGGTAACTTAAATGCCGATGCATTATCACGAAATCCGGTAGACCTTGAAGAAGTGAACTGCAATATAATTAATCACCACAAGCCTTTGAACTTTAATGATCCAAAAGATGCAGAAACAATTTCTAAAATGATAGAGGAATCAGATGAGGAAGATGAAGAGGACGAGTATTTTAAATTATATTTGACTGATGAACCACTTGAAGACTTATTTCCAGACGATCATCCACCTGAAGAGGATATGAATTCAGCATCTCTTACACGAAAGGAGACAGAAAAACCACGAGAGCCACAAACTATGAAAAGGCTATAACGCACAATATTCCTCAAAGTAATAAAATGCAGACTCGAAGCCAAACAGCAAAAAAAAGGGATGCCCAACAGGATAAGTTATCCAGAGATTTCCCATAACGAAAGAATGAAACGAAAAGAATAAAAGACAGAAATGACTCATTGGACGGAGAAGGCGATGCAGAAAGCGACAATGAAGAGGAAAATCAAGAAAAGAAAGAATTTGAGGAAGGACATAAAATTCAGGAATTAAAATAAAAAATAGGACCTATTATTGTTAATCATCAAATAATCAAAAACAATATTCTCGCGAGCTATTATTTTTGCGAAAGGATAACGTTGCATATTTTGTCGATACCAATGGGAGACCGTTGGACTCAGGTTCACAAAAATTATTTGAAAGAAACGAGATGCCTGGTTTAGGAGATCTCGCTCTAGGTAAAGCCAAAGTCATAAAATACATAAAACACTACCATTTAGTCTTGCCTGTCAGCGAAGGACAACGTGAGGGACCGACGATGACACTCACCCAGATTTCCGCCGTAATAAAAGATTTACGGTTTGTTGTCACTGTGAAAACTTAAAATTAGAGATTATTAGCATTGCTAAAACCGATTATGTTAACAACGTGCCATGGAGCAATATCAAAACCGCATTGCAATTAGTTTTTATGGATTCAACAACCAAATTAATTATATGCAATGGACTAGTTAAATACACACCTAAAGATTTTCGATTTACGATAATCGGAGAAATGCATTGTTTATCTACGGGAGGACACCGAGGTGTCACAAAGACGTATAACAGAATAAAACACAAATACCATTGGGAAAATCTAAAGTCCGATGTTCAACGATATATACAACAATGTTTACAATGTCAGTTAAAAAAACTAGTTCGAGTAAAAACCAAACAACCTATGATAATCATCGATACACCAGGATCATCTTTTGACAAAGTAGCCATGGACATCGTAGAACCTTTACCTAAAACTGGAAGAAGTATATATCTTAATCCTGCAAGACCAGTTAACTAAATTTTGCATGGGAATATCCCTTATCGGATCAAACATCCGAGACAATAGCAGAAGCCTTTGTCAACAGATTTATTTGCGTATTAGGAGCGTTTAAAGTTATATTAACCGATCAAGGGAGAAATTTTATCAGTGAATTAATGAAGAAAATAGCAAAAATATTCAGAATCCATAAATTCCTTACAATTGCATTTCACCTTCAGTCAAATGGATCCTTAGAACGATCACACTACGCATTAGGAGAATACTTGAAACAATACACAAACGGGCAGAAACAATGGGACAAATAGATCGGCTTAGCCATGTTTAATTACAACACTAGCGTCCATGAGGCTACGAAACGTACTCCATACGAATTAATATTCGGTAAAATTGCAAGAATACCGTCAAATGAGCTCTTAAACCCTGAAGACAAATTAGCTAATTATGATGATTACCTAATAAATTTAGTTACACAATTCCATGCAATCCTCCATGCAAATAAATGCTCGTGAAAATGTCATAGAAGCTAAAGTTAAATCAAAAAAACTTTACGACAAGAAAATTAATCCACAGAAATTCAAGCCTGGAGATCATGTATTTTTATTAAAGGAACCAAAATCCGGAAAATTTGGAGATCAATATACCGGACCTTATGAAGTCTTAAAAATTTTAAACAAAAATAATGTTAAAATTAAAATAAAGAAAAATTATCGCATCGTTCACCCTAACCGCTTGCGAATTTCTCACATTAAACCAGTTCATAATAATTAAATAAATCAAATCGACATTTCAGATGATGAATTATAGCATCAAAAGAATAACCGTCATAATTATATTAATAATGTGGACTCAAGGAACTTACGGAATAATAGGATACGACTGTGGCTTCGCAGCAGTGAATTTAATTACATTATTATTATTAAACGTTGAAGAATGTAATATTCCCCCACAGAATGTAAACTCTAGCAAAGTCTATATACTTCAACTTAAATCTTTAAATCTGTGAAAGTAATACAATGTAAAATCGAAATAGATCGTACGGTAAAAAGATGTGGAATGTTTTCATATATGATGGACGTATATAATGGATAATTCTCATACATAGCCGATGTATCTCGAGATGCATGTCGACGCATGCATACCTATGGAAGCTTCGAAATAGCCGGAACTCACATAACAAGTCTGCTATCCAATCAGACTGCATCACGTCCAATAGTTTTGGCCGGGCATGTTGACAAAGATAGTGCATGTACCGGCAGTGCTTATTCCGATCCTTATGGAAATTGGGGAAATGTCATTGTATTAGGCAGTCTCAAAATTACTTTACATCGCTGACGTGTAAAGATAAACACAAACCGTGTACACCTCAGGTCAGGAGTAACTTGTGAACTGAGTACCACTCATTGCACTGACATAGAGGGAAGGGATACCTTTTGGGATCCCGTACCTGTCGATCATTGCAGAGGTTCCGATTATGGCGTACTATAGATATGCTAATACACAATAGAGGCTACAATAGATATGCTAATAAAATACTTGATGCTACCAATGAGCGATCTCAAACGATCTACTCAATAATCGCGACAATATGATTCTCTCTTTAACTATCATTGGAACATATACTACCTGTGGACATATATTTACCAGAACCGAACATCCGAAATTAATAATTTTCGAAACGACGTTTGGTACCGAAGTTTTTAAAAGCTCTGGCTTTATAGCAGTAAACATTGATATCTTCACATACGTAAATTCAAAATTCGTATACGTAGAAAGACGCGTTCGCACTCAAATTAATCAACTATACAGGAATATATTATTGCAACAATGTCAACTTGAATATCGTATGATGCAGAATGTGTTATCCATAGCCACTAGATCGCCTGACGTTTTCGCGTGTAAGACATATTTTCTGACCCCGCATGTATTAACACGTCACGGAACTCAGATTACCTGTAATTCTTTTGCACCTATCATATATCTTTTGGGAGACTCATGGTATAAAATTATGCTTAAACTGGTGGAGACATTACCACCCACTATTATGAAGCCTTCAACTAAACTGTCATGGAAATATATCAGTCCAGGAGCACTAGCGACCAGTAGATATTCACAAAGCGATCTGGAAGAACTCAAGGATCATATAATGTTTCCCGCGGAGCGACCTGTAATCCTCAATACCATGGCAAGAGGCATATTAGGGCGTTCAACCGTAATAAATGGAGGATCACTCTCTAATCTCATAGATTAAGCATTAATAGAAAAAATCGCTATCTCTGCTTGGGAAAAATTTTTGAATAAATTTTTAATCTTTGGCAATATCAGCGCTGGATTAATCGGGATATACCTAATTGTTAGATTTATCAAACTGCTGTTAGACACATTAGTACATGGATACGCTCTACACACTGTGTACGGTTGGTCGGTGTACCTAATGGGAGCCACTTACTGAACTTTTATTACATCTAGGAAGGAATAAAACTAGACATGTAAATCCTAGCGTTCCAGAGCTCGAATTAGAAGAGCATAACGAAATTGAGACTAAACTAGAACCTATTTATCCTCTCCTTCCCCTGAGGGAAGAATCCATCTATACTCTTGAATTGAAGGACTGAGCAATTAAAGGGAAAATCCGGCATGATTTACAATTTTCTTTTCCTCTCTCAATATATATAAAAAATAAATAAATAAATAATAAATAAATAAGAGGAAAAAGGGCTACGAGCCTAAATTATAAAATGATAAACTGAAATATAAATAGTTAAAAATAAAATAAAACTAAGTCATACAATTAAAAACGTTAAATATAATTTGACAATCAGAAGGTGAACAAAACAACAAACGTTTCGATCCTAGTTGGATCATTTTCAATGTAACAAATAAAATAATGT
>JAANIC010005007.1:349621-378078 GCA_017607545.1 Acromyrmex charruanus | reverse complement strand
TTATTTGCGGCTTGTCTTGTACCTTACTTTTTATTGTTTGCGATTCCATTTGTACTTCTCTTATTATTTATATTTACTTCCGTCGTTAATTTATTATTATAATTTATACTTGCTAACAGAAACATGTTCGTCCTTATACACACACACGGTTCGGAGGAGCACATTTGTGTCAACTATAACCGTTTATTTGATTTCCTCTCAATTTGGAGCGAGTTCTATAGTTAATTTTGCGTCCGAATGCGAATTTCATTTAATTTCTTAAGTTTTATCCATGTTACAATTCTATTATGAATTTATTTGTCACATTATTTTATTTGTTACATTGAAAATGATCCAACTAGGATCGAAACGTTTGTTGTTTTGTTCACCTTCTGATTGTCAAATTATATTTAACGTTTTTAATTGTATGACTTAGTTTTATTTTATTTTTAACTATTTATATTTCAGTTTATCATTTTATAATTTAGGCTCGTAGCCCTTTTTCCTCTTATTTATTTTGATTTATTGAGCCTTATTACTTTTAGAATTTAAATAATAAATAATGTTAGCGCGTTAACTATTTATGTAATTCATTCATTCGATAAGCGCTCCGCGCCCGCGCGTGTTAGTTGATAAGTCTCGTCATAGTGAGACCCGAGAGAGGGAATCGTCTCGCGAGTGTACATGGGTATTGGTAGCGACGGTAGCGAGTGTGGTGACGCTGAGTCACTTCCATGCGAGTCGAGAAGGCGTGCAGAAGACCGCGATTGCCATTAAAGTTAAGTGGTGAAAACTGTTGAATTAACCATTCGAATATACATAACATTTGGTCCTTTGAGCCGGATTTCACATCTGGCCATTACGTCCAGTATTCGCAAATTGTTACGTTCGGGTAACGCAATATCAACGAATCTCGAGGTTATCAAAGAGACGATTTCAAAGATGTCGGAGATTGCTGATCTTCGCCGAGCACGAGGCTATGCAAAGGCAAAGTTGAGATTGCGAACGAGAGTGACGCAAGCTAATGATGGATCAGGCATTGAGCTTGACAAGGAACAAGCAGAGGCAAGGCTGGAGAAATTAGAAGAGACGTATAATGACTTCGAGTCCATACAAAAGCAATTACTACAAAAAGAGGGCGAATTCAACGACGAGGACGCACTAGAGCAAGAATGTTTCGAAGAAAGATATTTTGAGGTAAAATCTTTGTTAAAGCGATGCATGAAGCTATTGTCGGCGTCGGACGCTGTACCGCGAGAAGCAGACGCGGTCACTCGGTTGTTGCAACAGCAAACCGAGCTTATGAAACAAATCGCGATGCTCAGCACGAAGGCGCGGACGCCATGACACCGCGTAGTAATAACGAGACGGCCATTCTCGCGCGACAAACCGATATATTTGACCGCGTGGCAAACAATGCAGGTACGATTAGCACAGATACTAGAGTAAAGTTGCCTACCATCAAACTACCGAGGTTTGATGGCAAAATCGAGGATTGGAAAGCTTTTTCTGATAGCTTTCGATCAATCATACATGTCAGACCGCAATTGTCTGATGTCGAATAGTTTCAATATTTAGTTTCGTCAATTTCAGGGGACGCCGCTAAAATTATTGAGTCAATCGAGCTAACGGGTCAAAATTATTCGACGGCTTGGGAATTACTGCTAAGTAGATATGATGATCCTAGGTCGCTCAAGAAAAAATATATTCACAAAGTCTAGCAAACAGTGACGTTAAATGACATGTTGGAATTTTTAAAAAATAGAAGCCTCATTCTAGAGCGTATCGAGTCACGATCGAATGACAGGGCTCTCAAGGAAAGCTGCGTAGCAAGGGCATGGGCACTCTAAATCGCAAGCTGTGAATAAAAGTGTTGCAAATCTCAAAACAAGTTCTCTAACCTCTTTTCTGAATACGGATAAGTGTTACCTCTGCGATGGATCACATCTTTTATTTGTTTGTGAGAAATTTCTAGCTTTGCCGATCGCATCAAGGAAGTTAGGCGTCTAAAGCTATGCATAAATTGCCTCAGAAACGATCATTACGTAAAGGCATACAAAAAGGGTTCCTGTCGAGAATGTAATGGGAGGCAATACACTATGTCATCAACTACAGGCTGACAAGGACTCAGCAAAATCAGAGCCGCAGGACAACAATCATCAATTAGTTGCTAATGTAGCGGTTAATCACGCATATCACAAGGTAAAAAGGCGACGAATTCTCATGGCCACTGCAAAGTTAGAAGCAACGCGATGTGGCTCGCTAATTCCGATTCGCGTACTTTTTGATAGTGCCAGTGAGGCAAATTTTATCACTCAAACTGTGTATAACAAATTAGGGCTGAAAAGAAATAGGGCTTTCGAAATTGTGACCGGTCTAAACGAGGTTGAAAACAAGATTCACAGTATTTGTGAAGTACACGTAAAGTCGAGGTGCTCCAATTTCCAGGCCAGTGTTCAATGTCTGATCGTGCCCAAAATTACCAAGAATTTGCCGTCCATGAATATAGATCGCGACAAGCTACAGATATCGAATAATCTTGTATTAGCTGATTCGGAATTCCACAATAATGGTCCAATAGACATGTTGCTGGAGGCGGAATATTTCTTTGACTTGTTAGACGCGGGTAAAATCGAGGGCAGGATCAGCTAGTTTTACAAAATACGAAACTTGGATAAATCATAGCAGGTTCCGTTCCGATAACGGCCTGCAGGGATTCGGCCATCGACAGGGGAGCGACAAGCGCCTTGGTTTGTTCGGTGGAGCCTTGCGATGTGTTAAAGGAATGTCTGGAAAGATTCTGGAAATTGGAGAATTACGACAGCGATAAAACAAGAGCGTTATCGATGGACGAGAAAAGATGCGAGCAGCATTTCTAGCTAACTGTCACGCGAACGAGCAATGGTAGATTCATGGTAAAATTACCTTTCCGCGATACGAATTTACCTATTGGTAATAACCGAGAAGTAGCTTTAAAGCGTTTAATGCATTTGGAACGCACACTCAAGAACAAGAAGTCATGCGAGATCATTATGTTAAGTTCATGCGAGAATATATCGAGTTAGATCACATGTCAGTTCTGAAACCTCCGCTTGACGATTGCAAAGGGGCGGTCTATTTGCCTCATCATGGGGTGTTAAAAGAATCTAGTACTAGTACAAAATTACGTGTTGTATTTGATGCATCCGCTAAAAATAATAAAGGCATGTCTTTAAATGACACTCTTCTGATCGGACCCGTTTTACAAGATGGCTTAATCGACATAATTATTCGATTTCGTACTTACAAAATCGCTTTAACTGCCGACTTACAGAAAATGTATCGCCAGGTGTTGGTTCAGGAAGACGATCGCGATTTTCAACGAATTTTATGGAGATTTTCGCCTGAGCAACCTGTACAAGATTATCGTTTAAATACTGTTACGTACGGTCAAGCCTATGCATCTTACTTGGCGGTACGTTGCTTGAGATAACTAGGAGAGGAAGGTAAAGAGAGTTATCTGCTTGCGTCCCATACTCTATTGAATGATACTTATGTCGACGATATAATTTCGGGCGCTAGCACGATTGAAAATGCTCGTTCTTTGCAAGAATAGTTAATTATGTTATTAAGAGAAGGAGGATTCGAAGCGCACAAATGGTGCTCTAATTCTGACGACGCACTGAAAGGAGTTCCGCACGAGCTCTGTGAATCTGATTCTAGTTTCAAGATTGATGCGAATGATACTATTCGAGCTTTGAGGCTCGAATGGAATCCAATTCGGACAGACTTTAATTTATTACAAATACAATAGGTCATGCGTCTACAAAACGCGAGTGCTGTCTGCAATTGGTAAACTATTCGATTCTTTGGATTTGATATTTTAACTGTAGCTAAAATCCTGATGCAAAATTTTTGGGAAATCAAGACTGGGACGATCCACTCCCGGATTTAATGCTAGACAAGTGGAAGGAATCCGAGATTCCTTAAATAATACTCACGAGTTATATGTTCCTCGATTAGTTCCTCGATTTAGTAGGTGTGTCAAAGGATTGTCGATATTCCATGTTTGGATTTTGCGACGCGTCCGAGAAAGCATATGGCGTATGTATCTACATACGATCGGTAAGCAAATCCAGTGGAGAAACGGTTAGGTTATTATGCGCGAAAGCGAGGGTAACCCCTTTAAAGAAGCAATCTATACCTAGGTTAGAATTATGTAGCGCGTTGTTATTATCTAAACTGATCAATAATGTAAAACACGCCATTCACATTGAAATCGATGAAATACGGACATGGTCTGATTTCATGATCCTGCTGTACTGGCTTCGCGGCGACGTAGCACGTTGGAAATCTTTCGTATCCAACCGTGTGTCGGAAATTAGCGAAATACTGCCTGCTATTCATTGGAACCATGTAAGAGGTTCGGAGAATCCTGCAGATCTGATCTCAAGAGGAATTTCACTTGCTCAGCTGAAGGATAATTTCTTATGGAATGGTCCTAAATGGTTGTCATATATTCGTCCCGTTACAAGCGAAGGAAATCTTAATTTGGAATTTGCCGAGGATGCCGTGTACAGTGCCGAGATTGAAGCAAAGCAACTTACTACAGTTTGCAATCTCATCGTACCTCAATTATTGATTTTCAACGAGAAAATCAACACACTCATCACGAACTGCTCAACGTTCACAAGGATTGAGCGGATACTTGCCTATTGCATTAGATTTCTTCATAATTGCCACAAAGGACATGAAGACAGAGAACTAAATTGACTCTACCTGAGTTGGAATTATCAAGACGCGAGGTACTCAAGCATTCACAACGTGTCTACTTCGTGGAAGAGCTAAAATGCCTTCAAAACAAACGAGAATTAGCCCATTACTTCAGCTACCCATTTCTAGATGAACATGGTATAATCAGGGTGGGCGGACGCCTTCAAGCGGCGCCTTGGAGTTTCGAAAGGAAATATCCCATCTTATTGTCCGCACAATACAGGATCACATGTTTGCTGATCGAAAGAGAACATCGCGCTCTATTGCACGTTAATCCACAATTGTTGTTGACATCATTACGCCAGCAATACTGACCGCTAAACGCAAGAAATTTGGTGTGTCAGGTTTGCCTGTGTCTGCTAGACATGTGGTATGCTAGACATAACCCAAGAGGACTAACTCAAGTGATCTCTTCCCAGCGATAGAGTGCAGCCATCCAGAGCATTCGCCGTCACCGGGGTCGATTTTGCTGGCCCAATTACTACCCTTGTTAATAAAGGACGAGGTCGGAAAACATGCAAATCCTATATAGTACTATTTATATGCTTCGCCACCAAAGGCATTCATCTCGAGGCTACAAGTGAGTTATCTACGACGGCCTTTCTAGCCACTTTACCCCGCTTCATTGGTCGGCAAGATTCGCCTCCAAAGATTTGCAGCGACCAATTTTGTGGGTGCTAAACGCGAGTTACAAGAGCTTTATGCCTTTCTCCGCACATCCATCAACGGGGAAGTTGGCGATGCGTTGCAGGAGAGAAGCATAGAAGCTTTATTCCTCCATATTCGTCGCATCTAGGAGGTCTATGGGAAGCAGAAGTCAAATCCTGTAAATATTATCTCTGCAGAGTCATGGGCAATACTCTGTTTACCTTTAAGGAATTGACAGCGTCTCTCGTTAAGATTGAAGCGTGCCTGAATTCGAGACCGTTGTCACCCCTATCCTTCTGATTTGAAACCTTTAACGCCAGGACATTTCCTCATAGGAGAACCACTAACCGGTCTTCTGGACAACGATCTAACTGATATAAAAATCAACCGCCTTGATAAGTGGGAGATGATTCAACGCTCGGTCCAAGAATTTTGGAAACGGTGGGCGGCCGAATACGTGTCCAATTTGCAAAGCTGCGTCAAGTGGAAAACTCGCCAGGAAAATCTCCAATGACCTCGTGCTATTAAAGGAGAATAATCTTCTACCTTTAAAATGGAGAATTGGACGCGTTACCGAAGTTCATCCTGGCAAGGATAATTTAGTACGCGTCGCGACGGTGCGCACGGTCACTGGTATCGTTAAACGTGTTATTGCTAAACTATGCAAGTTACCAGTGAATGATTCTATAAAGGAAGATTAATTGATTAATCTTGGTGGGTGGCAGTGATGCGAATTCCGAGCCGCTTGCAGCACGCGATCGGCGGCCTGGCGCAACCGGTAGTAACACAAGCATGAACCCGTGTCCTTGGTTAGTTAGAAGCGTGCTGACTATATCGCTCTGTTCTTTTTGCACTACGTTCTTATTGCTTGCCTTGTCGGCGCGCTGAAAACGAGAAAGAACCTTGCTGTTTCACTCAAGCGAGCGTCGAGCAACCGAAATATGCTTTCTCGGCCTCTCGGCTCTCGGCGTCAGGTGTATCAAGAGGCATGGAGGCATGGGAATCATCGTTCTAAATAACATATAAATTTTAATAAATTGTAATAAATTGTAATATACCTGTCCCATAAATCCAAAATATTATAAATCGTGTAATTCCAAAAACATAAAAAACAAACAAAAGTGGTTATGAATTCAAATTTATAAAATAAAGAGCATAAGAAATCACAAACACAAGTTATCAATTGTGCTATTTAATTATTATTGCAACAAAATTAGATTATTACAATAAAAACAATAATGTTAAACGTTTCGACCACAATCTGGCCATCTTCAGTAAACGGATAAAAATCTTCGAACGCAATGTTACATCAAGTTAAAATAAATTTCAATCGTCGTGTGTTATACTTATAAAAACGTGTTTATTTCTAATAGACGCTACTTCGTATACTAATAATAAAACGTCCGAAGTCATATATGCACAGTGTAGAACGAGAATTTCCAGATTCTAATTTAAAATAATTTATTAAAACGTTAATATCTTTTGATTAGATTAAAAAACAAAGAGTCAATTTTTTTTTTAATCTAATTAAATAGCACAATTATTGATAACTTGTGTTTGTGGTTTCTTATGCTCTTTATTTTATAAATTATAAATCGTGTCAAAATGCGATAGTTGACGGGAGATTAATTGTTTATGATTTTCCATTCGTGTTATGTACCATGGTCATAAATTCGATTCGTAAGAAACTGGTGTAGTCGAGTGCGTAAGGTGTGAGATCGGAAATAAGTACTATAATTAGTAGTAAACATATATATTAGGTCAAATATATTTTCATATAACTTTTGAAATTATTGTTCGTATGTGTAATTTTTAAGCAATAGTTGTAGGAAAAAACCGATTCGCTTTCCAATAAGCAAATAAAAAATTATTTTAAAATAACGCAACATATGAAGGCTTTCAATTGTGCACTACAAAATTATATTGGTATCATCTTTATTTATATTATTAGTAATCTCGTTTTCAAAATTTTGTTCATTAACAGAATTTTAAATGCGAATGTGATAGTTAGAAAGAAACATTTTATACAAAATATTGTTCGATTTAAAGCGTATTTGTCATAAACGCAACATCATTAAACATGTTTTTTTTAACAATAGAAGTCAAAACGTGATTATAAATTATATTTTTGAAGAGCTTAACGCTCAGGTTATAAATTTTGTTATAAATTTTTTAGTCCATAAAATCATGTCAAATACTCCAGATGCCAATTGTCGTACTTTTGTCACAACCGTTAGTCGAAAACACATAATTTCTAGATTCTATTAAATGTGAAATTTATTAATAATGTTAATAGCTCTTCAATTGAAAAAAATTAATTTAACTGTGATATATACATATTATGATACCTGTGTTAACAATAAGNTAAAATCATGTCAAATACTCCAGATGCCAATTGTCGTACTTTTGTCACAACCGTTAGTCGAAAACACATAATTTCTAGATTCTATTAAATGTGAAATTTATTAATAATGTTAATAGCTCTTCAATTGAAAAAAATTAATTTAACTGTGATATATACATATATATATATATATATATATATATATATATACATATATATATATATACAGGGTGTTAATTAAGTATGTTGCTATACTCAACAGAGCGATTCTTTATTTCAAGTAAAAAAGTCCAGATAGACATGTGTCCTAAACGACTTAATTTCCGAAGTACAGGTGAATGTTCGCAATATTTGAAACGGTAAATTGCGTTGGAGATATCTTCCTGCATAAATATGCCTTACTTCACGTGAGTTACCGTAAACGAAGTGACAAAGTCGAAGTCAAAGTCACAAAATCAAAAATAGATCCTCCTAGATTATCAGACTTAAATCCTTCGGATTATTTCCTTTGGGGACATCTGAAATCATTAGTTTATACCACCCCAATTGAGAATGAGAATGATTTGAGGAATTGAATAGTTGCTTCAGGCGAGGCAATACGTAACACACGTGATATCTTTGAGTGTGTTCATCAATCTTTGAGAAGAAGGCTCGATGGATGTATCATGGCGCAAGATGGACATTTTCAACAATTCATCTAATTGTTTTATTTCATCAGAAGAACTGAAGCCTGTTTTTGTTTTTCTGTTTTTGACTAGTTTTTGATTAGTTCAGAATGTTATGAGAAGAAAATAAACAATTTTTGTAAGATTTATCGTTACTTATCGAATACCCTGTATATATATATGTATGTACATATATGNTATGCATATATGAAATGCCAAAAGATTTTTAATTTTTCAAATGTCCTCTATGTTCAATGACAATTTCATAAATTGGTAAAAGTTTACGCCGTCTATCAATTGAAAACTTTATATTTTTGTATTATTTACTTCTGCAGTAATTTTTTCGATAAATCTATAATTTTTTACACAAATTGATACGTATAGGGGAAAGTGGGGGAACTGTGCGCACCTAAGGAAAATTTATTGTCCTTGAATGGTTTTCCAAGTTTAAAGCGATATAAATATGGAAATAGGAACTATAAACATTCTTCTATCATTATGTATCCTCATATCAAACAGATTTTCATTCAATAAGGTTGTATTTAATCAAAAAGAAAAAACGGAAAAGCGAAAAAATTTCTCACTCGTCGGGTAATTGTGCGCATAGATTGGGTAATTATGCGCAAAACAAAAGTAATAGCAAAAGTAATAACAAAATAAGAAATGAATTGTGGAATGTTGACAAAAAAATCAGAAAATATATTCATTATATTACAATATATATATTACAATATATATTAAATATATTTTAAATATATATCATACAATATATATTAAGAAAAAATACAAAATTAATATAATAATAATGCACATAGACTTTGGCAAAATGAAATGGCAAAATAAAATAATAATCAATATTAGAAAAATGCCTATTATGGTCGAAGCTGGATCTTCATTGCTTTAAATAATTCAATCTTAAATTTCTAATCTACACTGTATATGTACTTGCATATACCATATTGTAGTCTTTTTAGAACTGCGCGCCGAATTGTTTTTCTCACATATTGTATTTCTCATATATGCGGTCTAAAATAAAGATTCTTAATATTGTTTATATTACGTTGCCTGAAAGAAAGACGTTGTTTTCTTATTGTACCGATTATTGCGAAAAATTACTAAGGCCTCAGTGATCTAATGACTTAGGATGCTCGTACGGAATACAATTTTTTTTCAAAATTTTTTCAGAATTTTTTAATACTGTATTTTTCATATTAGTAAAAATAAGAAAAATGCAGCACTAAAAAGTTGATAAAAAATTCTAAAAAAATTCTTAGAGCTCTATGAAAAGAAAATAAACAATTTTTGTCTCTTGCAGTTTTTCTGTGAAGTTGATAGTATTTGAATAAAAAATTATTGAAGACCAATTTTCGACAATTTTTAGTAAATATATTGTTTACTATTGCGAAAATTGTAAAATGGTAAAGCACTTTTCTTCAGTCCATTCTGCTCCTGTGCGAAAGATTTATCGTTATTTATCAAACACTCTGTGCACGCACGCACGCACGCACGCACGCACGCACGCACACATACAGGGTTAATTAAGTATGTTGCCATACTCAACAGAGTGATTCTTTGATTTATTTTAAATAAAAAAGTCCATATAAACATGTATCCTAAACGGCTTAGTTTCCGAAATAAAAAAATTTAAAGTTGTAGTAATCTGTTTATTTGAAAGAAATACAACTTGAACGGAATACAAGAGATCCGGGTTCAAGTCCCGGCTGAAGTAATATTTTTCGCAATAAATTTATTAACAGTTTCAACATATTACATCTTTATAATGTGATGCATGATGGTAGCATCAAATGATTAAATTGCTTGTCAATTTAATTTGCAATTACTAGAATTTTAATTGCGTTTATAGTCCGGAAAAACAATTCGGCGCGCAGTTCTAAAAAAACTACAATATGGTATATATGCAAGTACATATATAGTATGTATTAATAATTCAAGATTGACTTATTTAAAGCAATGAAGATCCAGTTTCAACCATAGGCATTTTTCTAGTATTGTATTTATTGATTCTAGTATCTATTGATTGTTTTTCACATGTGCGGTCTAAAATAAAGATTATTAATATTGTTTAAAATAATAATGCTAAGAAGAAACAAAAAAATTAGTGCTAATCATACAGTATATGGAAGATAGGCATTTCAAAACGCTTGCGCACAGTCCATCGCGACCTGACTCGGTACGAAATACGATTTTTTTTTGTTTGCGTAGAAGGAGAAAAATCTTCGCAGCGCCCTCTCCCGAGGGGGACCCGGAAGGGACACCCATCAGGGGGGGGGGGGGAGACGCCCAGCGGCCCGCACCACTGGGTGTGCTGGATTCGACCGCCCCGTGATCTCGAGGATACACCGGAACGGCCGCCTACCGACTAAAAAACTCCTCCTGTCCAAGCAATACCTCACAGCGTGAAAGCACCCCGGGACCGCCAACAGGCATTACTTCAAGGTACTCTCAATATTGTATATACACTATTTACAAAGTATTTACAAAGTATTTACATTAACCGCTACGAGGAGTCAGAGAGTCCCGAGAGAGAGAAGGAGGTACGGACGGATGCACTACCCGGGCCCTCCGATCCTTCTCACGGTCCCTTTCTGCCTCCTCCTTCATTTTTATGACGGTTTCGCAGTAACGCGCGAAAGCCGTCCACGCTTCGAAGGAGCTCATGATGGCCCCAATCACCCGATTATACTCTCGGTCCAGGTCTAAATCTAGTCCGAGAGCCACAAACAAGTTCCCTCTCTCCACAGCCCAGGGACAGTGGAGGAGGGTATGTGTATCATTATCAACCGCCGCTCTGCAGTGTTGACAAATCAGCGATTCAGCCTTCCTTATTTTATATAAATACTCCTCAAAACACCCACGATCCACGATAACCTGGGTTATCCTGTAGGTGAGGTCACCACGAGCCCTCGTCATCCAGCTGCCCAATCGACCCACAAGAGCCCCTCGGACAGCAATCCCCGGCGCATCTCGTGGAAGCTCCTCCAGCCTCCTTTTCCACCTGGTTATCCTGGATCTTCTAATTTCATCGTCCCGAATCTGGTTCATCACCCTGGGAGCGACGAAACCATCTCGCTCCACGAGGAGCCGCCGCTTTAAGTATGACCGCCTGAGTCGATCCGCCAGAAGGTCGAATGGGACCAATCTCGCCAGCAACAAGGATGCCTCGTACGAGATAGTCCTGTACCCCCGTATCACCCTCAACGCTAACTGCCTCTGCAGTCTCGTCGCATCACGAGTGGTCCTACCAGCTGCGACCACTCTGGGCTTGAGCCCAGATAGGGATCCTATACAAAACGACTGACTGCACCACTGTCACGTATACCCTGCGCCTACACGCACTCGGGTCGCCGATGTTAGCGGTCAGTCTACCAAGAGACGCCGCCATGTTCAAGGGGACGCCTTAGGGAACAGACGTTTTAAATGCTCCCTAAAGGTCCATCGAGAGTCTAAAACTAACCTCAGATACTTCATGGTGGTTTTCACCTCGATATCGGTATCGCCTATTCGTAGGCTCGCCCGCGGCACCTCCCACGTAAAGGCCACAGCCTCCGTTTTGCTCAAAGACACCTTTAGGACCAGTCGTTCTATAGATCTAACCACGACAGTTGCCTCCAACTCCGCTCTGACCATCGCCTCGCGGAAAGACGGATCCCTCACCACCAAAAGGGTGTCGGCATAGCAAATGGTCGAGCACCCCACCGGCAGACCGACACGCAGTATAGAGTATCCAACGTTCCACAGAGTTGGTCCTAAGACTGAATCCTGGGGAACGCCGCACCTCATAGAGGATTTTACGTCATCCCTATCGATATACGATAACCACTTATCCGTCAAGGACACGCCAGAAGTACCGCGGAACCTCTTTATTCGCTAAAGCACCCCTGATGACCGACCATGGGAGGGAGTTAAAAGCATTAGCTATGTCGAATGACACAGCCAACATCACACCCCCGTCCCGCACTGCATCATCCACGATCGAGTGAAGCCTCCAGATTGCATCTATAGTCGATCTGTTTCGAAAACCGAACTGAGTCTCCGCGATACCTCCGGGCGCGTCCAAAAAGTGCATGAGACGATTACATATAACTCTCTCGAATAGTTTGCCCGCCTCGCTCAACAGGCAGATCGGCCTATACGACGAGGGAGCGAGGTCGGGCTTCCCCGGCTTCTTTAAAAGCACCAAGCGTGCCATTTTCCATGGCGCCGGAAAGATACCCTCCCTGAGGCATGCCGTAAAGCAACGTGTCCACAGTCTCGTTAGAATAACCGAAGTGCTCTTAATCACTCAACCCGTTATCCCGTCGGGGCCCGAAGCCTTATCGACGTTAATTCCCGCAACGGCCACAGAGATCTCCTCCCCAGTCACTGCCAGAGCTTCGTTCCACCCAACGATAGAGGGATTCAAGCCAGCATCCCCCGCCCTGGGCGGAAACAAAGCTCCACGTCCCTGACAATTGCAGGAGGGAGAGACTCCACTAGCCGAGGTGCCCCAGCACGCAGCTTATCAAGGACGATGCGATACTCCAGGGCATACCCCAGAGGTCCGCATCCAGCGTATTGAAAAGACCCTTTCAAAGAGCCATCTTAGAGCCTTCTCCTGATGGCCCCTCTCAGTAATCTCCTCGTCTCCCGAAGATCACACCAAAGACCCCGAACTGTTCCAGAATCCCGGTATCTACATCGCAATCTAATAATGCACCTCCGGATACGCACGCAGCGACCCCGAAGATCCGCGATCTCGTCGTTCCACCAGTACACTGATGTCTACCGGTAGTTTTCAGACGTGGCATAGAGACGTCCGAGGTCTCTCGCAACACACTATTTATTTTATCGGCTAATTGGTCCGCTGACATGTCCTCCTGAGGAAAGAAAGACCACGCCTTAACATTGGCCGCCGTGCACAACAGGTCCATGTCGATTTTACCGGCACTCCACCGAGGAAAATGTTTCCTGGCCCTTCTAAGAGGGCCCATTATTTGTTCTCGCACCTCCATGAACACATATCAGTGGTCCGAAAGGGACTCAGTGTCCACCGCAACACGCCAGTCACGAATGTATCTAGCGGCCGAGGTCGAGACCCATGATAGGTCCACATTTGACACTCCTCGATGCACACACATGGGCACGAACCCTTCGTTCAGAAGAGTTAAATCCAGCCCAGCCGCCCAGCAGGCTAAAGTCATCCTTCTGCGGTTAGAGTGACTCCGATCCCACGCAGGAGACCGAGCATTAAAATCTCCTAAGAGTAAAATCTACTAGAAGCGGTCTGCGATTACACGCTTGAATACGCGTACTTATATCACAGAGCCCCCTCTCAAAGTCTGCATCCGGTCGGTTGGGAGAGAAATAGCAGCTGAAGACTACCAGTTTTCCCCATTGATTTTCGACTTTGCTCGGATACCGAAGCGTTGAACAGCAATTTCACTCGTAGCATACAAATGAAATTTTCGTAGACTCTTTATACTAAAACCTCGTTTCTTTATACTAAAACCCTTAACTCATTTCTACAAATATAGTATTGTAATATATCCTTTGAGGTTTTCTATAGGGCGTCAGCTACTTATTTCAAACGTACAAAGTCTGAAATTGTTATATGCAGCATATTTTTTACTTTCGTCAAAGTGTCAAACGGCACTTAGTACGAAGCATCATTTCTCTCTCGCCCGCGCGCAAATATAGAAATAGATTGAATCATTATGTAAACCAGCAATATATTATCAGCAGAAACGCCATAATAATAACATATTTTTCTATATACAATATAAAAAAATATATATTAAAATAGAATCGTTGCTTAGAAAAGGAATCATGCATCCTTGCTGATCGGCAATGATGGTAAACCGGAACTGATAGAACACATTCTTGAATTGCAGAACGAATTATCGAAACAGAAGTACGATAAAGTGAGAAAGAGAAAAAAAGGATAGAAGCTCCGATTGTAATCGGTAAGGCTCCGCACGCCGAGCTGGCCTTGTCGAGCGAGCCTATCCTTCAGAGTCTGTCTCTCTCTCTCTCTATGGTCGCTTATTTCTAGCGATCGAAAATGCTTTCTTGGCAATTTCGACCGCTCAACGTATATAAATAAGAGGAGAAGGGACATTATAAATGACGTATAAGTTTTAATAAATTATATTAATCGTATAATTCCTCCAATGTATGTATAACAGCAAAAATAATTTCAAAACACGATAATTTACGAGATATTGACATTTCCATGATTTTCCATGAGCGTTATATACCACGTTCATAGAAGTGATTCGCAAGAGCTCGGAGTGGTCTCGCGCATAGCATGCGAGATCAGAATATTAGAAATCCTACGATCTTTTTTTTTGTAATTTTTTTTTTTAATAAATGACACTGTCAATAAACGCATGTTACAGGCCAAATATATTTTTATTTAATTATTGAAATTATATGTGTATTTCTAAAAGTATTAAACCGACAATTGTAGCAAAAATAATTCGACGTAATATGCGTCGAATAGATAGAAAACCAGTATTTTTATATGTAAATGAAATCTGTTTACTTTTACAATAGAAAAAATCCGAAAAGAAATCTTGTTTTTATAATAATGTTATGTTTAATGTCGATCAGTACTTCCTATTAAATGTTTCTTTTATAACTATCATCCGAATGTATGGAAATTCTGATAATGAATCAAATCGCAAAAATACGATGATTAATATAATTATAGGATGAATCAATATAATTTTGTAGTTCACAAATTAAAAAGCCTTTATATGTTGTGCAATATACAAATAATTTTTTATTTAATGAAGTATTACGTCCAAACTCTTGTAAATTTGGTCAAGGTGATAATGAGGGAGAATGGAGAGGGTATGGAGGGTACGGTTAGACTCAATCTCACAGGTATACGCGTAGAGGCGAACACCTGTGAGTCGTACGCACCTTCGGTCCCGGAATATGAGTCAACGTCCGAAGGGATGCTATAATACCTGTTCCGACAGGTGGACAGTGCGAACGTCGGTCCTACTTTTTGGGTCATGGAACTTAATCCTTTCGATTCCCGGGACCTCGTGCGATCTCAGGTGTTAGAGGGAAGTGAAAGCGAGAGGTGATTTCAATAAAAGACAGGGAAATATACTAAGATACATTTACTAATAATAAAAAGAAGGAATATTAAAAAAAAAATTTTACGTATGATAAACTTCTCCGTTTTTTTTACATAAGAATATACTTAATACATTATGGAGGTGTGCGTGCGTGCGTGCGTGCGTGCGTGAGTGCGTGCGTCCGTATGTGTGAGGAGAGGAAAGGGTTGGGTATGTGAGGAGAGGAAAGTATTGCAAGAGCACATCGGGATGAGGTGTTTGTAAAGGACAAGATGGGGTTTCCTGGAATGTAAACTGTGACTTCCCTTCGTTGGAGGGGGACGAATATAGTCTAAATAACCGATCTCAGTCGATCGGCTCGGGATTCGCTTGAAAAGGAGGGGTTGCGAGCTGATCCATTGGAGGAGAGAGAGGAAATTCTTCTTCGAAAGAAGGAGGGAAAGGGAATCATCCCTCGAAAGGAGGAGGGCGAGGGAATCGTTCCTCGAGAGGAGGGGAATAATTTAGGATTTACCGGATAGCAAGATCGATGACAGGAGGAGAGGTGAGAATTGTGTCTGTTCTAATGTTGGTGAGTAGGAGACCTCGCGAAATTGGTCGTCGGTCAGTTGTGGCGGCGCGATTGTGGGTTGGCCAAGGGGATGGTTCCGTCTACTCCTGCGGACATAAGGGGTTCGTCCGCGTTTTTTAATGGTACTAGTACGCACTACAAACCGAAGGGTTAAAATTAAATATGTGTATGTTTCGTCGAAAACGCGGATAAGTGAATATAAATGTGTTTCCATGCAGGGTGACGAAGGGATGAACCGGAAGGCGACTTACTGTTAGCTGGCTGTCCACAAGATATCGGATAGCTTCCGATAGGTGACCGAGGAGGTCCATCGTCCGCGGAGAGCGTCAGAAGGGCAGTCGTAGTGATGCGACTAATGATTCCAGTGACAATTTGCCCATAACTTCGTACTGGTATGAAACCACGAACTGGCGTGATTAGTGCGGGTTTTGGTAATTTCCGCACTGCAATAGATTAATGCGTGAACTGCACGTAAACCGAGTTAGCTTAATTTTCGTACTGACCGCAATAATAATTTGGATCGCGAACTTCACTGACGTGAACCGGGTGGTTTAGAATTCCGTACTGACGCTCTGCGCTTCCGCGGGACCTCTATTTATACTCCGAAAAAAGGGTGTTGTGCTCTTTATCTAGGATGCAAAATTTAGTTGCAATGTCACGCGAGATTTACGATTTTTATAGCGTCCTATCGTTGTTAATCTAAAGTATGGTACATCGTTAGAGGAGTTTCGAGAAGAAAAGAAGTGATTTACGTTTTTCTTTAAAGAGTCAAGATTGCTCCAGACGAATGACGAATTCTGTTATTCTCGTGGAAAATATGGCTAGGTAAACAGATAGTTACCGTGCACAAGTTTTGCGTGCAGGGCAACCATTGTCAGTCGCGAGTTCGATCTTAGATAACGCTACCGTGGCAAGTTATTCCATGCGTTTTATGATTTTTTAAGCGCGACGTGGCGCCTGTTTTCCTGAGATGAAATTGTTAGTCAGTCTTGGAACGACAAAGCTTAGATTTTTACTATTGCGTGACTTCGGTGCATTTATAATTCGGTGCGTTTTTTGCAATCTTGTCTCTTTTTGGATCTGCATTAAGGTTGTTATTCCTTCCGGGTTGATTGGTATTTACGAGATTGGTATTTTCGCGGAAAACTGTCCGGTCCCTCTTTTCAGTCCTGTCAGACCGTTATCAGAAGGCTCCGTTCGAGTCTCGCAGACGCCAACCATAGTCGCGACGTGGAGTCGAAGAAAAGAATCGTGGAGTCTATAAGACGTAATACCCCCAGCCTTAGACAAATGTTGGGGTGTGAGAACGCAACATTTGCAAAAAAAAGTTATCGATTCTTTTCTTTCAACAACTTGATGGGTTTGACTACATGGTAACGTCGGACTCACATTTAAGTATATCCTTACATGTGCGTCCCTTGGTTTATTAGAGAAGCAGGAAAGAATAGGACGTTTCTAAAATTCGCCTCTTCAGTTCTTTCGTCCTTCCATTTTACAAGTAAATCAATATTCTGGTATACATATACGCGTATTACATATAGAGAGGATTAACATTTTGATATCCGTCTGTAAGTTTATACTCATGTCATCAAGAAGCAGGAAAGAAAGATAGAGTTCCTTTCGGAATTCTTTCGTACTTCTTGTTATGCCTACTTATAATAATGCAACTAAAGTATTTAGGTGTTTATTGAAAGATACTCTTGCGCATATAATTTAATTAACTCTAAGATTTGCCAATTTTTGCTGGAGAATTTGTATAACTCTATACATATATGTCTATATTTTAATGTTAAATATATATTATTTTTTTCTTTTCCTTTTCTTTTCCTTTAGTATTGGCAAGTGAATGTTGGAATATTTAAAAGAATGAATACCTGAAAGTCGCCAACTTCCAAAAAAAAAGAGATTTACTGCATCGACCCGTGCAATGATCAAAGATATTCCCCATCTCCAGTCTAAAGTGTCTTGTCGGTGTGCCGAAATCTTTTGACGCGGCTTCGACACTTATTCCTCCGCGGCTTGCTCGTTTTACCGCAGATCGAACAGTTTTTGCAATCGTCTACAGACTCTTTATGGACGAGGCAAGGGCTATGTAGCATCCTTTATTTGAGGTTTCTGCGTGGCAATGGTCGCAGATTTTTATCGAGATACTTTGGCAGACTCAATGTCCCTTCAGTGACTTAACGCATCGGGATTTCGGTCAAATATCGAAACTATCAACTAAATTTTTCCATTTAATTGGAGTACAAAGATCTTTATACGATCTAGTGATCTGGAGATGATGATAGTGCACTGGCAAGTTATATGTATACTGCAATTGACAATCAGGTGGCTTTGCATATAGGAAAAATTCTTTTAAGAGGGAAGAGGAAAGCAGGACAATTTGCCTAAGAGTAAAGGAAAGATATTGTTCTTAATTAATCTTACTCCAGCAAGAATCAGCTATATAAATCTCTTGTTAGTTTTTCCCAGTATAGTAATTCTAAAAAAAATTTTTTTTATTATTATCATTATTATTATTATATTATTATTTATTTCTTCTAGTTTTTTTTTGTTATTATTTTTCCTTTTTTGTGTGAGTGTGTATATATACATATATATTCTTATGCTTATTATTATATGGAAGGGTACGTGCCCGCTCTCAACTTATCACTATGTTGGGCGTAACTTAATGTAATCAATGTTTCCTTTAAGTCGATTTAATGATACTCGCGAGCATCACCTCCGCTACGAATTTCCAGCTTAATTAACGCAGCTTCATTTTTTATAGTCCGCAAAATGGACATTCCTTTTGTTGATTTATGAGGAATCTGATCAGGTCCCTTGCCTTCCTTGGCCAAGATGAGCCGGAGAACGGAGCGGTGTGAGCCAATCTACAGGGAATCCCTTGCCATTTTAGCTGACAGAATCTGTCCTCCAGAATGTGCACCTCGAATAATCAGCGTTCCACGTTACGACCCCAGTCTCGTAAAGAGATCGCGACTGTTTCCGCCTCCGTTGACGTCTGTTATAATTCCGTGTTTCCATCCTCGGTTTCCACGAATGGCCACGAGTTCTCCAACAACGACATGATCGGGACGATGACGCAGCATGTGCCCCCTTCGTGTCATCCTCCGGGTTACTTCCTCAAGCAAGTCCTGGAAGTCTTTGCTCCCGGTCTTCAATTGAATCCAGAACATCGTAGATGAGTCCACTTTTACGACTCTCACTGCCATCGAACTCTGCGCCAATAGTTTGGTGTTAATGCATACGATTTCCGTATCATATAAAAAGTTACCGTATTTAAAATGCCTGCATGGCACCGCATGCTATCTTATTTATCCATGTATATGTATGTGTATATGAATTTAATTAATTAATTAATTAATTAATTAATTAATTAATTAATTTATTATTTGTTATGTATGTTCGAATGGTTAATTCAACACAGTTTTCACCACTTAACTTTAATCAATTGGCAATCGCGGACTTCTGTACGCCTTCTCGACTTGTATGGAAGTGAGCGTCACCACACTCGCTAACGTCGCATCAATATCCATGTACACTCGCGAGATACGATGACTCCCTCTCCCGATAACGGGTCTTACTATGACGGGACTTATCAACTAACATGTGCGGGCGCGGAGCGCTTACATCGAATGAATGAATAACATAAATAGCTAACGCGCTAACATACCGCCCACCAGTGATGCGAATTTCGGGCCGCTTGCAGCACGCGATCAGCGCCACCGGTCGGCGGCCTGGCGCAACCTGTAGCAACACAAGCATGAACTTGTGTCCGTGTAACTTGGTTAGTTAGAAGCGTGCTGACTATATTGCTCTGTCCTTTTGGCACTACATTCTTATTGCTTGCCTTGTCGGCGCGCTGAGAACCTTGCTGTTTCACTCAAGCAAGCGTCGAGCAACCGAAATGTGCTTTCTCGGCCTCTTGGCTCGTCGTCAGGCGTATATCAAGAGAAATGGAGGCATGGGAACGTTCTAGATAACATATAAGTTTTAATAAATTGTAATAAATTGTAATATACCCGTCCCATAAATCCAGAATATTATAAATCGTGTCAAAACGCGATAGTTGACGGGAGATTAATTGTTTATGATTTTCCATTCGTGTTATGTACCATGATCATAAATTCGATTCGCAAGAAACTGGTGTGGTCGAGCGCGTAAGGTGTGAGATCGGAAATAAGTACTATAATTAGTAGTAAACATATATATTGGGTCAAATATATTTTCATATAACTTTTGAAATTATTATTCGTATGTGTAATTTTTAAGCAATAGTTGTAGGAAAAAACCGATTCGCTTTTCAATAAGCAAATAAAAAATTATTTTAAAATTACGCAACATATGAAGGCTTTCAATTGTGCACTACAAAATTATATTGGTATCATCTTTATTTATATTATTAGTAATTTCGTTTTCGAAATTTTGTTTATTAACAGAATTTTAAATGTGGATGTGATAGTTAGAAAGAAATATTTTATACAAAATATTGTTCGATACAAAGCGTATTTGTCATAAACGCAACATCATTAAACATGTTTTTTTTAACAATAGAAGTCAAAACGTGGTTAAACTTAAAACAATGTGATTGAAAAGGCATATACCACGAACGCAAGATGTTAGTAGCGAAATATTTATATTTTAATTATAAAAATAATAAGGCTCAATAAATTAAAATAAATAAAAAGAACAAAGAGCTACGAGCCTAAAAACAATCAATATAAAATAACAATCTGCATTAAACAGTTAAAAAATGAAATAAAACATGTCATAAAATTAAAAAACATAAAGTATAATTTGACAGTCAGTAAATGAACAAGAACAAAACGTTTCGATCCTTGTTGGATCATTTTCAATGTGACGACAAGATAATAATGGAAATGTTACGTAGATAAAATATATAGAAATTAAATAAAATTCGCTTTCGGACGTAGTATCAACTATAAAACTCGCTCCAAATTGAAAGAAAACCAAACAAACGATTGTAGTTGACACCAATGTGTTCCTCCGAACTATGTGTGTGCATAAGGACGAACATGTTTCTGTTAGCAAGTACAAATTGTATTAGGTGTACAAATAAGTTTCCGTTGTTTGACAAAAGACGGCGCCACTAGCAAGCTATGGTTAAAATTGTCTGATGTAAAACATTATATCGTAAGGTTGGACATCTGTCAACAACATAATCTTGAAATACTAGCGATTTTGTATCAGCATCATACATTTTTTTTTGTGCGAAAATGCCGAGTTTTGAGCCGAATAAGCGTCATTTGCGGGAACTTTTGATTTACTTCTTTAATTTGAAGAAATCTGCAGCTGAGGCTCATCGATTGCTTGTAGAAGCATATGGTGAGGCTGCCTTAAGTGAGACAAGTTGTCGTGAATGGTTTCAAAAATTTAAGAACGGTGAATTTGACAAAGAACGTAGCGGAAGGCTGAAAGTGTACGAAGACACGGAATTGGAAGCATTATTGAATGAAGATTCGTGCCAAACGCAAAAAGAACTTGCACTTACATTAGGAGTGACTCAACAAGCAATTTCACATCGTTTGAAATCAATTAATTTTTGATAAAAAACAACGGAAACTTATTTGTACACCTAATAATAATAAATTAACGGCAGGAATAAATAAAAATACTAAGAAAAGTGCAAATCGAGTTGCAAATAATAAAAAGAAAAGTACAAAACAAGTCGCAAGTAATAAAATTAAAATTAAAAGAAAGAGGCAAAAATTATTTTAGATATTATAAGACATGTACATAAGAGTTATTAATGTCGATAGAGAAAGAGTAAAATGCCGTCATTCCTTGTATATGTATAATGAGTTTAGTACAGATAAATTTAGAATAAATACCTTATTATGTGTGTCAAAATGATGTGTTATCGATTAGACAATGCGATGGGAATCAAAATTGATCATCTCTCTAGGAAGCTAAGAGATAAAGTAAAGTACGACCTATAAAGACAGGAAGGTTGAAATGGAAAACTAAAAAGCAAGGGGAACATAAGAAGGAGAAAATAAAGTAGAGGGGAAAGAAAGTAGAGAGAGAAGAGATGGATAGGAAAGGAAAGCAGTTAAGAAGGAAAAAGAGATTGGATGATCTGTGAGTAGGTTTCAGGTAAAGATTCGGTATCATTTTGTCTATTAAGACCCTGTTTCTGTCTTTTAATATGAATCATTTTAGACACCAATCTCTTATTATAAGAAGATTCGCAGTCTAAAATTTTCACATCGTTTCATTTAAAATTATGATCAAAATTAATTCGATGATTAGTTATGACAGTAGCAGAATCCGTATTCTTTCTAATGTCAGAGATATGTCCGCGTAGTCTCGTACTCAATTTTCTTTTTGTCTGATCAACATAACTCGCCTCAATCATCACAGGAGATCTTATAAACAACATTCTGATTGGATAAGAAATCAAGCTTATCTTTTCGTCTCTTTCTAAAGCTTTTTAATGTGTTGGGAATAGAAAAGACTAATTTACAATGAAACATACTAGAGATGGGAAGGAAACTTTCAGAAATAGATTTGACATAAGGAATCGTAAAATATTTGTAAATATACTTTCTCACGTGAATAATGTGTAATCTCTTTATTATGTATATGAAACTTTAATCTACGTTCAATTGTAGAGAAAATAAAGGGAAGAGGATAACAGTTGTTTAAAAAAGTATGAATAGCCTCTATCAAATTTTTTTGTTGGAACCGTGGATGTGATAATAGGATAATTTTATCAATGAAACTGATGATAGTACCTTTTTTATGACAAAGAGGATGATTTGAATGAAAATTAAAGAACCTTCCAGAAAACGTCTTTTTGTGATAAATGTCAAATATAATTCTCTGATTATCTATAACAAGCATTATATCAAGAAAACTTAATGCCACTTGTACCAACCTCCAAAGTAAACTGAAATCTCGTATGTAAAAAGTTAAAAATATTCAAAGTGTCATTGATAATATCAGATGGAAGCGCGAGAAGAATATCGTTTACATCTAAAATAAAACAAAGGTTGTACTGACAATTTTTTAAGTGCTATTTCGTCTAGATCTTGCATTACAATGTCGGCGATTATCGGAGATAACGGTGAACCCTTCGAAGTGCCGAACACCTGTAAGTTCTATTATTAAAGGTAAAAAAGGTAGAATCTAAAATAAATCTAACAGCAATAATAAACTCGTTTTTTGAGATGTAAACCCTTCGCCGAGATGTAAACCCATCTCCTATCGATGCTATTTAATGCTAGCTCAATAGGAATATTAGTAAAAAGGGATACTACATCTAACGAAGCCAATACATATTCAGGATCAAAAACAGTACCATTTAAATGCTCAACCAAATGGAGACTGTCTTTAATGTAACTAGGAGTTTTTGGTAAATTATCACTAATTAAATTATTTATTATTAATTATGCAAAAAAGAGAAAAATAATATAATGGACTTAACAGATGAAACAATCACTCTCAACGGGTTACCATCCTTATGTATTTTAGTCAAATTGTAAGCTCTAGGTATAATACCATCAGTTGTAAGCAATCTACGATATGTTTGTTCGTGAATAAAATGATCCCGCTTCCATCTCACCAACAAAGTGCGTAAGTCCTGAGTCAATTTTTTACTTGGATCTTTATTAACGAAAGCGTAAGTGTTAGTGTCTGAAAGAATCTCCTCCATTTTTGATACGTAGGCGTTCTTGTCCAGAGCAACAGTAACATTACCCTTATCGGCGTTTGTGATAAGTATATTGGGATTATTAATAAATCTTTTTGTTATACGTAACCATTCCAAAACCAGTTTGTCAGTAAAGGTAGGAGAAGGAAAATTGTTGTGGAATTTATTGAGTATTGGAAAAGAATTATTCCTAACAAAGTTAATGATATTATTAGGACGACCAATTATATTATTTTCAATGTGTTTTATAAATTCAATCAAGGTCTTTATTATATTTATTGATAGGAAACCCAAATTTTTCACCGAGTTGTAACAAGTACTGTCTTTTTTTTTAGCAACACTGTATAATATGTTCGTCGACATACGAGACAAATATTTTTCTTCGATAGTCATACTTAAAGAAGTTTCTCCTTTCGCTTTTAATGCTGATTTCACAATGCATGCGGCATTAACAGAAACTGACGACAAGTTGTTGGGTTTTTTTGTTTTCAAATCAGTTAAGAAGGAAAACATTCTCTCCGCGTCGGCATTTGAATTTGGAAGAGATCGTACTGCATTTAAAAGTTTTGTTAAGTTTGAATATTTATCGATGTTCTTTGGATGTTGAGATCGCAAAATTTGTTTCCACATATCATCGAATCTTAATTTAGCGAGACTGATTTTCTTCTGTAATGCAAAATCTAATGACAATGCAAACCATTCTTTCTTTAAAGCGTCTTCATCGAAACCACCGATAGTTTGAGCTACGAATAAAACATTGCTGAATGAAGTTTCTCTATCAGTATCTTGTAAACATACTGAAGGCCCAAAAACATTTAACTTTGATTTAAAAATATCGTTTACAGGTAATCTTTTACGAATTTCCTCAGCAGCAGTCACGTAAAACATCAAGCAGTTGCTTCGAATTATTGTAACTACGTGTCCTTGCATCATTAATTCGTTAAGATATTCCTGACATTCTGATCCTAAGTTAATTTCATCAAGATTTCTTTGGTTTTCTTTTAAAGAAAACAGTATATGTACAGAAAAACATTGTACATGTTCATTCTTTAAAAAATTTTGGCATATTTTATAAGGTAATGTTAAAGATTTTGGTTGCAATTCATGAATTCGTGTTTCTAATGATTGAAAATGTGCATTAAATTTGTTAAAAAAATCTAAAATATATGTAAGAAAAGAAAATAAGCTTATGTCTCTACATTATCCATTATAGACAATAAATCTTTGGCAGGATCTGTTTTTTCGCTTACAACTATTTCATAAAGGAAGTATCTTTGTATCCCAATATTCTAGAAGTCTTTCAACACAAAAATAGCGAGAAAGCCATCGCGTATATCACATAATTTTAATATTTTAAAACTTTTTTCTTGAAAACATTCACAAAATTTAGTGAATACAGCTGATTTTGGACTGCTTAATATATCTAGCAAACTTTTTAATAAATTCCTCGCAAAAATCGGGTATTTTATTGCACGCAGCTACTAACGCGGAGGAATGGCAAGGGCACGAGAATGTTAGTAAACGCGGACATACTTGTTTCAATTTTTTTTAACAATAAATGTTTCCCTGTCATGACAGACACATTATCGCATGAGGCAATAATATTTGTAAATGGTATCTGTAATGTTCACATTTCATTTCTAAATGCTTCATACAACTTTTCTGCGCTGCAATCTCTAGCATCAATATCAATTAATTTGACTAATTGCGTTCGATTATCTAATGTATCGAACAAGAAAAGTCATCCATTTGTCATTACAAATATTAGATGCAATTTCATCCATAAATATTGTAAATTTTGTGTTCTGAATGTTGTTCACAACACGTTTCGTTTCAACTGGACTCAAAACGTTTATAATAATATTTGTACATTTTTTACGACTTATTTTCATGCTTTGTAATACATTAGGATCCTTTCCAATATATTGGAAGAAATTAAGAATCTCATTTGCAATTGTATAAGCAATATTTTTTTCCGTGATTAATGTGGCAAATCTTATTTCTGCTTCTTTTATACGCTCTTCGAATAACAAAAGCAATTCATTATTTTGTACATTTAAATTTTCATTGGATTCACTTGTTTCATTAAAAGAACTTGTTTCATTAAAAGAACAATTGTTTACATGTGTTTCGGATTCTGCGTGACGATAGATGTGAGATAAATGAACAATAAGATACTTGTCACAGATTAAACAATAAAATAAGTTTTCATCATGTGGCGCTTCACGTAACCAACATTTGAACTGCTCAAAATATAACCATTTCTTTTTAAATGTTGATGTACACAGTGCATTCAAAAAGTTCCGGGACTATTTTTTAAAACAGAGAAAAAACGAGATAATCAAAAGATATTTATTAGTTTTCTACATATAGGCCTTCTCTTTCCACACAAATTTTTGAACGTTCGTAGAGGTGTCGGAAGGCGCGTTTAAACTGCTCAGCCGGTATGGAGTTCATAATACGCGTCACATTGCGTTGAATGTCTGGAACATCGTCAAAACGGTCCCCTTTCATAGCGTTCTTTAGCTTGGGAAACAAGAAAAAGTCTGCCGGGGCGAGGTCCGGAGAATAGGGGGGATGGGTGATGACAGTCACCTTCCGTTTGGCTAGAAACTGCGCTACCAAAATCGTGGTGTGCGCGGGCGCATTGTCATGAAGCAAGAACCAGTCTCCGGATTTGTACTGGTTGGGCCGCACGCGCCGTATCCGTGCCAATAATCGGTCCAGGACACTTTTGTAAAAGACCGCATCCACTTTTTGCCCTGGAGGCACAAATTCTCTATGGGTGATGCCCTGAGAGTCAAAAAACGTGATCAACATGGTCTTGATTTTCGATTTCACCGCGCGAATTTTGGTCGGCCTCCCCTCGCCGCGACCCCTCCACTCCATCGACTGTCGTTTGGTTGAAGGATCGTACTGAAAACACCATGATTCGTCACCTGTGATAATTTTATCCAAAAAATTTGGGTCCGAATCCGCCATTTCGATGAGAGTTTCCGATGCTGCCACTCGACGAATTTTTTGCTCTGGTGTTAAAAAATGAGGAACGAACTTCGCGCAGATCTTGCTCTTACCCAGTTTTCCGGTTAGAATGGTGTGAACACTTCCCTCGCTGATGTGTAACTCGTCGGACAACATTTCAACAGTAGCACGTGGATTGGAGGCCACAGCAACGCGCACTCGCTCGATGTTCGCATCAGTGATGGAAGTGGAGGGATGCCCCTCTCGCGGATCGTCTGCCAGTGACTCCCGACCGGCTTTGAAACGCGCATACCACTCGAACACTTTACTACGACTAAGACATTCATTTCCATACGCGGTTTGTAACAATTCGAGGGTTTCACTTGGAGTTTTCTTCAATTTAAAACAAAATTTGATGGCGGCTCTCTGCTCCATAATTAAAATTGTGACGCGACAAAAAATCACAGCTTTACTCTATCAGCCAAAACTCGCTACTGAATCGAGATAGCGGTTTGAAATTTTAACAGTAGCTAGCCAGAAGTCGGCGGAAAGTAGTTCGCGCGTTGGAGCAGAGATAGCGCCACTTCCCGATTTTAGCGCGCGGTAGTCCCGGAACTTTTTGAATGCACTGTGTATTGTTACATTTTTTAATTGAAGTATCGTTAATAGATGATGAATGAATTGAATGATGAATGTATCGTCATTAATGGACAATATTATTCTTTTCAAGATTATTTTTATGACACGCAGAATTCGCATGTCACGAAACATGTATTAAATCGCATGAATAATTTTTATTGCACACATTGCAGTAATACATACTGCTATCAGATGATACTTCGCGTATCCAAAATTTGTATCTTTCGTCTGTAAGCCAAGTTTCTGAAAAACTTCACTTACGTTTTTTAGTTAATTCGTCACACATGTCTCTATATTGCTATGCTAACTAAATATATAACTAAATATTTAAATATGTAATGTATATTTGTATGTATATATGTATATTGTGTGAAATTCCACCTTACCTTCAATATTACAGCTAATATTGAAAATAATGTGGAGATACTGCTTGCAATCATGCGAGCAAAAATCAACAATAATATATAGCGCATCGTGACATCGTTTTGCGGCAAAATCTGGATGCTTATTTATTAGTTCGCGAACGCGACTCACATATACATGCATACACCGCGCGGAGGAGCTGCACGAAGTAAACGAAAGAAGACGACGACGCGATGGAAGGTTAGTGCAAATTTATTATTTTAACGTAAGATTGAATATCGAAATTACTTTGATAATAAGTACAAAATATCCGGTATCCAGTATTATCCGACACTTTTTTACTATACGACCAAATAGTCGGATATCATTAGTATCCGAGAATGTATCCGGTTGAAATTAGATATCATTAAATTGTTGATTTTTTCTTATACAATGTTCTAGAAACAAGTATGCACATTGCATATTCATGATGCTATAATATCTTATACATTGTTGTATAATAAAATTACAATTTTTTTCTCTATAGCCTTTTTCTTAGAAAACACTTTTTCCGGATATCCAATCGGATAAAAAATTATTGGTATTATAATTTATGTGGACATATTAATATAAGAGGCTTAACTCAAATAATTTATAAAAATCTCTTTTTCAACTATTAGGTATGTCCTGGGAATATTGGTATTAGACTTGGCAATCCTATATATATATATATATATATATATATATATATAAATAACATTATATTATATTATTTTATATATATAAT